>OX104134.1:2896859-3014273 GCA_944470555.2 Heterobilharzia americana
AAACTGAAAGACGAAACTACACAGGACATCTTCACGTCACCCATTAAGACAAAATGGGAGATATCGAGCAACATCCGTCAACAAACCTGTGTGGATAAACACTGGAACTCTTTGAAAGAGACGTGGAAAGAAACCTGTATAACTGTATTAGGAAGGAAGAAGAAGAAAGAAGATAAGGAATAGAATGGATCTCGACGGACACATGGAAGCTGATAGAGCAGGGAGAGGAAGATGGTGAAGCAGAAGATGAACCAGTGCATGAATGAACAGTGAATAGAGGAACTGAGTACAATGTATAAAAAATTGGACAAAGAAGTGAAGAAGAGTGTGTGGAAACACAAAAGATACTTCTACGACACATTGGCAAGTGAAGCAGAACAGACTGCTGGTAGGAGAGACAGAGACCCGACAACATTATATAAAATAACCAGGTTACTATCTGGACGAGAAGAGATCAACACAGATGAAAGTAATAACAGATAGTGAAGGAAACTTAGTTACCAAAGAGGAGAAACAAGGGAAACGATGGGTTGACCACATCAAAACACTCTTGAATCGACTACCACCACCTGGAACTCCTCCAGAAATACCACCAGCAGACCAACCACAGAACTACCGGTCAACACAAACCCTTCGACAGAAGCAGAACTGAAGAGTCCTGAATGCCATAAAGTTGATGAAATCCGGGAAAGCAGCAGGACCAAATGGAATTCCTCCAGAAGCACTGAAAACAAACGCAGAGACAACAGCGGACATGCTCAACCACCACTGCAGAAGGTTTGTAAGGTAGGAAGGAAAGGTACCTGCCGATTGGAAGAAGGGCTACCTTCTCAAACTCCCGAAGAAGGGAGACCTAAATCCTTTCAAGAACGGGATCTGGCGATGAATCATGTTTCTGTCGACCCATAGAAAGCAAAGTATTAGGCCACATCATCCTGGAGAGACTAAACAATGCGCTGTATTCAAAACTACCACCAGAACAGGCTGGATTCAGGAAGTACAAATCATGTGAGGATCAAATTTCAACGCTGCACCACACATCATCATAGAACAGAGTATAGAATGCCAGTCAACTCTCTACCTCAACTTCATCGACTTTGAAAAGGCCTTCGACAACGTCGACCGAGAAGTAATTTGGCAGGAAACTGCTTCAACACTATGGTTTCAGTGCCACAAACCTTTATCAATCTCTTTCAACAGCGGCTATATGCTATATGATGCTACATGCCAGCTGAGTGATTCACAATGGAAAGCTCAGTGACGCCTCTGAAGTGAAGACAAGGGACAGGAGTAAGACAAGGCTGCCGCGTACTATCACCGATGACCTTCCTGACTGTGTTGTAGTCGACTGCATCTTGCGACAAACTGTGAAGAGCGTGAAGATGGGCATACACTGGCTGGACCAATGAAAAGACCCCACAAGAAGATTTAAATTTCCCTGACGATGACTTGTGTCTGATGTCTTGTCGCACAACCTCGAAGATCTGCAGGCAAAGACCAACGAGTTGACAGAATAGGCAACGAGGACAGGACTTTCTTCAGGTGAACGTAGAGAAGACAGAGGTGATGAAGATAACCAGCCAACAACAACCACCGATCACCATCAATGGGAGAAATCTGAAGAAAGTTGTCCCTTTCACCTACATTACTAGGCGGCACAGGCACACATGAGGATGCCAAAGCCAGCATTGGAAAGACACTAAGACAAGTATCCATTAACCTGAAAACCTGCACTGCACTCAGCATAAAGTGTGAACAACATCCGCATTTTTAACACTCACGTCAGTCAAGTAAGGCAGTGCTTCTATGTGGTGATTGAGAGACTTGGTGCGTTACAAAAAGCATTTCCAACGAACTGAAGACATACACACATCAACAGCTTCCGCCTACGTTCACTCGATACTGAAGATGGAGATCAGATCAGATGGCCAGAATAATAAGAATAAGCAACAGGGAACTCTGTCTGGTTGGCAAAGCACCAACCAAGAACCTATCACCCAACAAATATACAGAAGAAAGTGGGGATGGATTGGGCATACACTGAGAAGGCCGACTGGGGACATCACGCGCCAGGCGAGGCAGTCGAGTGGAATCCGAAGGGGAAACTACGATATCGGCGTCCTTGGCGAGGGTGACATGGAGGAGATCATGTGAGGAAGAAATGAAAGCTTGTAGGCAGTCGTGGAGTGAGGTTGAAAAGACCGGAGAGAACAGAGTGGAATGGACACGTGCTACTGAAGCCCTATATTCCATTAGGAACCCATAAGAAAATATTTATTATTTTTATTTATTTGTCCCTTGGGTTCCTAATGGAGCATAGGGCTTCAGTAGCACGTCTTCATTCCACTCTGTTCTCTGAAATCTTTTGAACCTGGCTCCACGACAGCCCACAAGCTCTCATTTCCTCCTTGCACGATCTCCTCTATGACACTCTCGCCTCGGATGCACAACTCGTCCCTTCCCATCTGGGTTCCACTCGATGGCCTGGCACGTGATGTCCCCAGTCGGCCTTCTCACTGTATGCCCAATCCATTTCCTTCTGCAGATTTGTTGAGTGATAGGTTCTTGCTTAGTTGGTTCGCTACCAGCCAGAGTTCCTTGTTGCTTATTCTTTCTGGCCACCTGAGCTTCAGTAACGAGCCAGCGTAGGCAGCTGTTGATGAATATCTGTAGTTTGTTGGAAATCCTTTTCGTAACGCGCCAAGTCTCTGAACCAGATAGCATCACTGACTTGACGTTGGTGTTGACAATCCGGATCTTGCTCACTGGTATTGGTTTCAGGCTAGTGAACGCATGTCTTGCTTTTCCGATCCTGACTGGCTTTGACATCCTCGTCTGTGCTGCCTAGATAGGTGAAGGAGGCTACTTCCTTCAAGTTTTTCCCATTGATGGTGATTGGAGTTTGTTGTTGTTGTTGTTGTTGTTGTTGGTTGAGTACCTTCATCACCTCCGTCTTTTCTATGTTCACTTGAAGTCCCGTCTTCGCCACCCTGCCTTTTCTGTCAACTTGTTAGTTTTCGCCTGTAGATCTTCAAGTTTGTGTGACATCAGACACAAGTCATCGACGAAATCTAAATCTTCTAGGTTCTTTTCCGCGGTCCAGTGTATCCCCCTCTTCTCGTTCCTCACAGTTTGTTGCATGATCTAGTCCAGTCGACCCCAATCAGGAATATCATGGGTGATAGTAGACAGCCTTGTCCTACTCCTGTCTCCACTTCAAAGGCGTCCCTGAGCTTCCCATTGTGAAATACTTAGCATGTGGCGTCTGTACATAGTTGTTGAATGAGATTGATAAAGGTTTATGGCACTAAAACCGTAGTGTTGAAGCAGTTTCCTGCCAAATTACTTCTCGGTCGACGCTGTCAAAGGACTTTTCAAAGTCGATGAAGTTGAGGTAGAGAGTTGACTGGCATTCTATACTCTGTTCTATGATGATGTGTGGTGCAGCGTTGAAATTTGTTCCTCACATGATTTGTACTTCCTGAATCCAGCCTGTTCTGGTGGTAGTTTTGAATACAGCGCATTGTTTAGTCTCTCCAGGATGATGTGGCCTAATACTTTGCTTGGGGTGGACAGGAGCGTGATTCTTTGCCAGTTCTTGCAAAGACTTCGGTCGCCCTTCTTCGGGAGTTTGACAAGGTAACCCTTTTTCTAATCACCAGGTACCTTCCCTTCCTTCCACACCTTCTGCAATAGTGGTGTGAGCATGTCCGGTGTTGTCTCTGCGTCTGTTTTCAGTGCTTCTGGCGGGATCCCATGTGGTGCTGCTTCTTTCCTGCATTTAAGTAGCTTTATGGCTTTCAGGACTTTGACTTTTGTTGGAGGATTTATTTTCACTTGTAGTTCTGTGGTTGGGCTGCAGTTGGTATTTCTGGAGGAGTTCCAGGTGGTGGTAGTCGATTCAAGAGCTTCTTGAAGTGGTCAGCCCATTGTTTCCTTTGTTTATCTGCTTTCGTAATTAAATTTCCGTCATCATCTTTGATTGGTTTCATCTGTGTTGATCTGTTCCCAGACAGTAAGTAACCTGGTTATTTTATATAATGTTTTCGGGTCTGTGTCTCTCCTACCAGCAGTCTGTTCTGCTTCACTTGCCAATGTGTCGTAGAAGTATCTTTTGTGTTTCCACACACTCTTCTTCACTTCTTTGTCCAATTTTTTATACATTGTACTCAGTTCCTCTATTCACTGTTCATTCATGCACTGGTTCATCTTCTGCTTCACCATCTTCCTCTCCCTGCTCTATCAGCTTCCATGTGTCCGTCGAGATCCATTCTATTCCTTATCTTCTTTCTTCTTCTTCCTTCCTAATACAGTTATACAGGTTTCTTTCCACGTCTCTTTCAAAGAGTTCCAGTGTTTATCCACACAGGTTTGTTGACGGATGTTGCTCGATATCTCCCATTTTGTCTTAATGGGTGACGTGAAGATGTCCTGTGTAGTTTCGTCTTTCAGTTTCTGTTCTGGGTGTTCAACTTCAACTGTGAGCGTCTATCACCAACTTCTGAGAAGACTTTCAACTTGATTTGGAAGGTAGGTTCCTCGCACTAAATAGTGAGTGGTGTGAACCTACATCTGCTCCCCTTCTTCATGCGATCGTGTGTCCAGTAGGCTGACTGCGCCTCCATCTCCACTTTCTTCACATTGAGATAAAGTCGGTTTGATTTTTAGTGTATCCATCTGGTGAAGTCCATATCGCTTCGTGGATATCCTCACTCCAATCACCCAATCGTTGAATGCACAGAATTCTGCAAACAATTCTCCATTCTCGTTCATCACTTCGCCGAGTTCTTCTCGGCCCGTGGTTAGTTCTCTTCCTGTGTTGTCTGCTCCCAGTTTGGCATTCATGTCGCCCATTAGAATTTGGATATCACCAACTGAGGTCTTGTCCAGTGTTGATAGCAGTTGTCTGTACAATTCCTCCTTCTTCTCTTCATCTGCATTATTTGTAGGTGCATAGCGTAGCATTGTATGATTGTGACCTTCCTTCCTTTTGAGTTGAACCTTGCTGTTATGATCCTGGAGGAGATTGGTTCCCACTGCATGAGAGCCTTCGATGCTGTTGGGGACATCATGATAGTTACTCCCGCAGTGTGCTCATGGTTGTCGTGTGGGTGGCAATATTGGAGTGGATTATTGACTCTCGAGTTGACAGTTTGGAGAGTCCACTCCCATTCCATCTGCTTTCGCAAATTTCTAAAATTTCCATGTGATACCTTCTCATCTCCTTTGCAATCTGGTCAGCCCTGCCAGCCAGCTTCAATTATGGTGCGGACATTCCATGTTCCCACGTTTACTTTTGCTTTCATCGAGGGAGATAAGACACATCGGTCAATTGGCTTCCCGAAGGCTTTCACCAACCGGTGTCATTTCGTCTCTCCGATTCCAGCAAGGAATAATTCTTTTAAATATATTTTGTTTGTGCTTTGAATTTTTTTTCAGCGCTTAGATTTGTTTTCCGGTGTAGGGTTGCTAGCCCTATGCCCAACCTTCCCTCTTTATCCGGGCTTAGAACCGGCTAGTAACTAGTGAACTAGTTAACCAGGCGAGGTTCAAAGGAAAATAAAATAATAATAATAATGATAATAATAAACTGATAGCAGGTGAAAAACAGGTGACCAATCATCATTTTGGTATTTGCATTTCCTAATGAATGTAAAACAAAGTAAATTTGAGCGGGGAGAAATTTAGGCATATATAGTGACTCTAAACACTGAAAATACACTTTAAACAAGCTGCCATAAAAATTTGAAAATCTTAAATGCGATTTTGTGTGCTCGGTCAAAGAGCTTCTACTCAGCATTAACTTCGCTGATTATGTCGAAATTTGCATTAAATCATCTCTATGGTGACGAACCAATAGCAGTTACGTTAACGTGGTAGTCTGGATTGTATATTACGATGACACACTGAGCTACACTAGCTGAAATGCTTGTTCCCTCGATGTCAAAACATACATGAATGGTCTACTGGATTGTGGTTAGACGAAAATTGTGTAAAATAGTGTAAATTACCACGTTATAATCAGAGTCCGATGTCGTTGTCGTCCTGCTGGTTGGAAAGGACGTAAGGGATGACAGTAAGGTGTTTCTCGTGGACGACCAGCAGTGCCACGATGTTACTGAACTTCCTTCAAAAAGTTGGGTTGGAAGAAACTAACCACAAAAACAACACACTCCTCTCCACGGTCTTTCAGTGCCGGTAGTACATGGTTTTCCTATCCGGCGTTAGAGCAGTCAAATCTCACACCAACAGTCCTCAGAAAGTTGTGTGAGAGGCCTCGAGAAAAATTCCATGGGCTATTTGATCACAGAAACCGTTTCACCTTTCAGGTGCACCTCAAAAAGAACTAGTCTTTCACAGTGTAGGCAGCCAGCAAGTGTCAGCCGCTGGCACACTACCAGTAATAAAAAAGACCCAATCAAACATAACCTATCCTCCTCAACTCTATCCCCACCTTTGCCTTCACCTTCTGATACTGATATTAACCCCCTAACACTCTCCAACCTCTCACATACCAACTACTGACAACGACCAAAGCCATCGAAACTTCATTCCTAGTCTCCGAAGACCCCACCATCGATTTCATGTAGGGGCTTCCAACGTCCGAACACTGCCAAGTTGAACAGCGAGCATTGCTCAACAGAACTCTAGAATCTCGAGCCATAGGTATATGCTGTATCTGTGTAAGAAGTATACAGGATCCGAGTGTGGTTATTAAATTGACCTCACCTATCCATAGTAGTGAATCGCCGAGATTCACCTTACGAATATTCGGAGACCCAGTGACTAGCTCTCGTGGACTCATTGATGTAGACATAGCATTGATCGAATGGATGCCGGTCAACAGTCGTCTATGTGCTGTTCGACTGAATGGATCTGTAGGCACTAGGCGACGCCTATTCGTAATCTCCAGCTGCACACCCACCGACTGTAGTTTGAGTGATTGAAAAGATGAATTCTATGAGGACCGGTCAATTTTGTTACAGAAAACGAAGCGTTCAGATGCAGTCAAAATGGCAGGTGACTTTAACGCTGAAGCGGGGAAGCTGAGCTGAGATGAGCCAATCGGAGAGGCATGTTGGAGGTATCTACGGAATCGCATGCTGGAGAACCGACTACGGTGATTATATGTTGCCATTTTGATTCCAACAATGACTTATTGCTGGTCAGCACTAACTTTGGGCATAAGGAGAAACACTGTCTCACATGGTGTCCATCGACTTCAAACCAACGATGGACAAATAGATGACATATCTATAAACCATCGTTGTAGAGAATAGGTGGACTATTGGCGCTTTTTTTGGAGTACTGGTTTGGACTCCGCTAGCGCGTTGGTACGGGCTCGTATGTGTCTGCGCCTTACTACTGGTCTCAGGAGGCGGGTGGCAGTGAGGCCTATTTGTGCTCACGTGTAAGATGACGCCAAGTAGGTATTTAGGGAAGTGTTAGATGTGCATTTATCTGAACATGACATCAATGCTCATCCTGAGGGACCCTGTAGAAACAATGGCGAAGATAGTAAATAACTTACACTCAAAGGTTAGCAAATGTTATTAGATTTTTCTGACGTCATTCAAACTAATTGATGCGAGCGGACTTATTCCAACTGGTTCTGATCACGATGAAGAGCGAAAGCAACTGAAATGTAATTTTAATAGGAGTCCTCTCGTCGATGGAGACCAGTGATGAGTTTTGAAATCGAAAGAGGGATGGAGAAGGCATCACCTTTGGGTAACACCCGGCAGCTACTTGGGTTTATTAAGAACACCAGCAGGCAGGAAAAGATGGTTAGTGAAACCATCATCAAAAAGAATGGGACTATGATAACCTCTGTCGGTAGTTGGCTAGAACGTTGTGCAGAATACTTTGAAGCGCAGTTCAAGCGATCCACAGCAACACTTCAGTTGCCCAGATCCTGAATGGGAAGTAGGTTTAGGCCACCTAACTCTACTTGAGTTGGATAGACTATATTGAACGTGAAACGTTGGACAGCGGCAGAGCCTGATAGTTTACTGCTGAAATTTGTTTAGAATGGAGGTCTGAAATTGTTGGTTAAATTGACGGAGATACTGGGTAGTGTTGGAGAATCGGAAGTAATGCCGTCTGACTGATATACCTCACTGACCATCCCAGGTTATAAGAAGGGATAGAAATCCCCTTGTTACAATAATGGAATTAGTTTGGCTAGTATCTTGTCAAAGATCGTTGGATGCATACTTTAACGACGCCTTGCTGAAGGCAGAAAGGAGTAAAGTTGAGAAAACCAGTCAGGTTTCAGATAGATTTTGACGAGGGTGGATTGATCATATTTTCACCCTCCAACAGATCCTGAAATGCAGGCATACCTACCGTCTAGTGTTCGACACTTGGCATATTTCTTGACGTGAAGGTGACATTTGACTCTGTCAACCTTGAGATGTTGTAGCCGCGTCTAATTGGGAAAGGTGGGCGGAGCAAGTGTATAACGTTGATCAAAGCTCTCTTCTTTGACTCAGGAGACCATGTTAAGGCCTATGGAAAGCTGTCATATGAATTGATGACAACTCGTGGTGCCCGTCATGGATGGTAACTGTCATCGTTCTTACTTAATTTTGTCATGGATGTACTGATAGGCATAATGTTGGGTACGTCTGACGTCACAGTGATTGACCCACCGCCTCGAAGTCATGTAGTTAATTTGGAGTATGGAGACTGTATTATCCGTCTAGATGCTGACAAAATGCCAGGTCTCGTGAACGCGTTGAGCAGGAACCTGAGTATATTTGTCATGCTTTACGCTGCCAGGGTTGGTCTGCAACTACTTCCATTTTAATGATAGTGTGTGAAGTGGTGGGATGTGTCGACCACTTCCCTTATATGAGGAATGGCATCAGCCCGAATTGGCTGGTTGCTAACAAAATATCAGCTCGGATACATAAGAATTATTTGGGATGGCCAACTTAGATCCCTTGTGGTGCCGACTGGCGAGATATCCGACTATCTATCAAACGTCAAGTATATTGCGCGGCAGTCAGTTCTGTCCTGTTTGACGACTGAGACATAACCGTTAAGAGTCGAAGACATGAAGCGACTGCAGGTTTTGACAATAGGGGTCTTCGTAGCATCACTAACGTTCGATGGAATTACCGTGTGAGCAATGTTGAGGTCAGGGGAAGGGTATTAGGCATGACATTTAAGTCGGTTGATTAGGTGAAACTTAGTCGACTGAGATGACTTGGACATGCACTGCGCCGCTGCGTCACCACCTCTCTCAGGGTTTAGTGCTGGAATAAGTTTGATTAGGCTGGGAGAGGGTTGATGTTGGCCTGATCAAGACGTGGCATGAGTCGATAAAGTCTTTGGGGGTCCCAAAGATGAAAGGAATCAGTGGTTGAGGACTCTTGGTGATATGGCTGAGAATCGATCGCTGTGGCGCAGATGTATCAACTCTTTGACATCTAAAGCTTGATTATTCACACTAACCTTCATTTTCAAACTGCTTGTACTCTGCCACAACTTTGTCTACTGTGATATCACTCCTTTTCTATCCATCTGTTTCTTTGTGTACTACTGTGAAATGCAGCAACTTGGGCCGATGCACTCTTGCGTAAGGTTCTCAGCGCTTACCAGCCGGTTCTATTATTATCATCATTGAGAAGGGTGAATCCATTTACGAACTCCTACATACGGCTGATATTTTACATTTTT
This sequence comes from Heterobilharzia americana, assembly GCA_944470555.2. Taxonomy (NCBI): domain Eukaryota; kingdom Metazoa; phylum Platyhelminthes; class Trematoda; order Strigeidida; family Schistosomatidae; genus Heterobilharzia; species Heterobilharzia americana. The sequence goes on from OX104134.1 coordinate 2,906,547, forward strand.
ATCAGTGTATAGTTTTGTGCCTACATTTTTCTCATTTGTACTTTAGATGATTTAATTGATGATCTGGAATCGATCACTCATCAACATGCCTTAGAGTCACTTCCTAGTTCTCTTGTTTTGAATGAAATCAATTACCCAGATCTAGAAAGATTAAATATTGAGAAAAAGAAAGAAGAATTCGTAGTAGAAGAATCTCGGTAAGATAAAAGCTTTTTTTCGTGGAGACTTACTTCTAACTTATCACAAATTGCTTTTCTTCTGAAGTAAATTCCGTATTTAAAATTGAGCGATTTCATAAGAAGTATCAGTCTCAGTAAGTACAGCATAACGGTGAAAGTTGTCACATCTTAACTTAGGACTTCAAGGCAGGGCTATGAGATGTATAGAAATATAGAGAAAATGTAGTCTATAGTTATGGGAAATCCCAAGACAAGAAAAGGTGTTGCAGCAAATAACTAAATGTGATATGGCAGTTAGAATAAAGACAGGCTGTAAATGCATCTATGCCACTTACCTTGGTTCTAAACTTCATATCACAGTCTCTAACCACCGATTTCTTGGAAGTCTATGCTTTCCCTTCATGGCTCAGACCAATAGTCAAGCACCTCATGCTTTTCGATTTCCCCCACCTCGAAAACCTATGTTTCACAACCAGTATGGTATACCATAGCCATTTTTACCCGTGAGGAGACATGTCAGCGATCACTAGTCCATCAGGGCTGATCCGATTTTTCAGGTAGGTGAAATAGGCAACGCTCTCAACTACTTCACTACTTTTTATCTGATTATATTTGAATGCAAGCCGGTCTTGGAGCAACCGTTTGCATTTGGTTCATTAGAAAAGCATCCCAAACATTCCGAGAATTGTCATTTAAGGTGGATAGAAGATCCTGCATATTATCAGTGTCTTCATTTAACAAGACTCATATACGTACTAAATGTTTACTAAGGAGTCTACTGTGACAATGCCAATCCCTGTAAAATCTGACGAGGAGAGGGAGATCTACACAGACACGTCTATAATGAAATTGAGAGAATGAACATCCTTGATGAACACTACTTCACTCAAGATTTTGACAAATTGAAATTATTTCTAGTATCCTATGTTTCATATTGACTGAAACTACTAAGTGGTATTTTGTTTGGTCTTGTATATCACAATAACCCAAGTATGGTGATTGGAAAGATTTTTCTTCGATACCTATCTCTCATGTTAGAAAAGTCTGTTGAATGTTGAAGAGATTAGAAACAGTTACACCATAGCGTCAGCATGTTGCCTGAAAGTGGGTGGTGGGGGGTTAGGACAATATCGTACTGCTGGTTGTACAGGATGTCACATACGTGACTGGCTAGAATTCCATGGTGAAAATGCATTGACCTAACTAATCTTCAAATACACAAAAACAGGCTCCAGCAATTTCTCATAAAATTCTTAGCACTTTACTATTTAGTCAATTTATTTTACATTATATTTTTCGTTAATTATAGTTTCTAATTTTTCACCCTATATTGCGTGATATTTTTTTGCCAGATGTTACCTGTTTGAACTAATGAACTTCATGCAACCTCGAAGATAATCTGAAGAAAAACCAACATTATCCCATGAATCGCTTACGAATCAGTCATTTGTCCAATGACCGAATTCTTATTATAAACATGCCATGTGCAGGTTCATTCACTAGGTAATGGACTACACCTATTGTATACAGACTAATGATACCACCACCTGCTTACTCAGACTTCAGTAGGTGAAGTGCATCACACACACATCACTTGCTGGTTGAAAATCCATTGTTTATGCACCAATCCATCACAGTTTCATATTTCTTTCAGTAATGTTACTAAGTGATATTAGTTCACTTTGTGGTTTTTGTTCTACAGAGCATTCCACTACTTGTTGTGATCACCATATAGGAGGTTTCGATCTTAAAATGATAGTAGTTTTGAAAAATGAATGATTTGTTGGTCTAATGGATGGTTTGTGAGTTATTTTTCGACAAATTCCATCAGAGTTCATCTTCTATCCGAATTGTGTAATAATTTCATTTCTTGTTACTGATTTTCATGTTAGGTGGTTAAGGAATCACATTACTTTTTTGGCACAACTATGATGTCTGAATAATTCAAGATATACCGGTTTCCTTATAGGCAGTCTGTGTGAAGTTTTCCTGTCATGGAACCAATATGAGCTTATTTTTTTGTGCATCTCACATTCTGTCATATTTTATTAGGAGAATCATTGGAGTTTTATGAACAGTGGACTGCCTCGATTCTCTCTCGAAATACACATAGGATATTCAAGTTTTGTCTCCAACATTTTGCCTGTGTTCCACTTGTTCGAAGTTAATTTGTTACCATCTTTTTAAAGCTCGATACCTTAGTTCGAGTGTGACCAACTTTCCGTGATTTTACACATAAAACGATTATGATGACTTAAACGTAATGGCCTTGTGTTATGTTAGCTTGTGATATGCTTCATACGGAATACTGTTTTTTTAATTGTTTGTTTCAAAAAGGAGTTATATCCCAGTAGAACAAACAGCTACTCCACAGCCTACACTGTCAGTATCCAATGGAATAATTCAGTCTTCACCGAATCAAAAAATAATTTGGCTTCTGGGAATCAGTCAAACTCTATAGATAACAGACGGATTCGAATCCTAGAAACTCGTGTTCTTGAAATGGAACTTGAATTGTCCAGGCACAGGTTTATTAACAATGTATTTTATATTACTTTTGGTGGTTATCTTATTTTAAAGCTTTTGCGGTCATTATTGCCTTAGAAGGTTTGTTCTCATTGGCTTTGTCTTGGCTGCTGTGTTTCTGTGACAGTATTGTAATTAAATTACTTTTTCTTAAAATTACTATAATTACAGTATAGTAACATTGGTTGGTTTTTCTGTGTAATATCGAATGATGTTGTGGTGCCTGCTTCTCATGCTCACTTGACAATAAATGTTCATGAGTATTTTACGTACGATCAGTCTGTGAAAAGCTTTGTGGGTTTTGTTGGAGCTTGATATTGTACTCATCATTTCTATAGTCAGTTATTAGCAGTGGTTGAGCAATTCATCTATTTGTCTACTTCGTATGCATATATGTGTTAGTGTTACTAGTAATATGTTGAACATGAGTAACCTTCGTCGAACATGTGAATTAATACCATACGGAACACCATGACATTTGCATAGTTTTAAAATACCGCATTTCGATATGCTCTGTATCTGTGTTAATAGTGTTTGAAACCTGATCATGGTGATCAGAGAACTCTAGCTATTTTTACGGTTCTAGTCTCTTCTCTTTTCCTGCTTCAATGCAAGTGGGATGTTTCAGATAGCGCGATACAAAAGACAAAGGTGATATCAAGATAGCATTTAGACCTATGAATTCAAAATCAAAATTTGTCGGTCGGGAAAATAATAATTGTCAAAGTCACTTCCAGTGATTATAAATGCATAGCAGTTAACCTGGATCACTTGGGTTTTCCGAGCATAAAAATCTAGCTACAACAATACTGATGGACTTTGACGGGTGAAGGAATCTGACAGAAAGCTTCCATGTAATCTCACAGCAGGATAAAATATGGTAATTTAACGCATACGTTTACAAGTGTCTCATTTTTTCCCCTGAGATAGAAAAACGAAGGAAATAGGACTATAACGACGAAACTAGTAGTTCGGTCACACTGATATGATTCTAGGTATGATTGTACTCAAAACCTCATGCAGTAAATAATACTTACTGATATATCTAACAAACAAACGAACATGAGTATTCCCTAATGAACATAAGACAAAACAAGGTTGTTCTAACTGACATTTTGCTTTTCAGTGCTAGCAGCTTTGTCAAAGTTACAGCTATCACTACTGTGGAGCCACCAAATAGGGAAAATAGGCTAAAGATTCAATAAAAGGAAGGAAGGACAGGAAAAATATTACTTTATGGTTAGTTTTGTATCTGGAACATAACTCTGAGATGTACTTTTTTTCTGAAATCCGCCAGGTATTGGTGTCATCTATGAAATAAACGAAGTGAGCTGTTTCTTTTATGTAGGAGGAGTGTATTTATTTATTGAGAGCGAAAGGCTTCGAGTTTTGGAAAAGTGACAAAATTTAGTCAATCATGACCTGTTACCGTCAATCAGTATTCATAGATTTAAGCATAGTATTCTGTGTAGACTACTGCAACTTCACAACACTGGAAGGAAATAATTGTACACTTAAATAAGTGCCTTATTATCAAGCTTCAGGAAAAACACTACATAACATTGTGTCAGCTGAAATTAAGCAAGTGGGGAGCAAACATTGTCAAAATAGCTATAAGCCAGACAGAATCGGTGAGGAATTTCTGCTCTTGATGGAGTATCTACTTCGATGTCAACAGCTTCTATCAGATCGGCCAACAAGCTTCGCTATGTGTTATCTTGGACCATGAATATATGATGTGTTTGTGAGACACACATATAGGGCCCAAGTGCTGTTATTCTCTTAACCTCACTCGACCAATTCGGTGAATCCACGAAATTCACCCTTCGAGTTTCCAGAGATTCAATGTTCAGGTGAAGTTAATAGCATTGAGTTCTAGGGCTAAAAGTGCACTGCTTGACTGGGTCCCAGTTGGCAGTCACCTATGTGCTGTTCGACTGGACGGAACAGGGAGGACAAAAAGTAATAGTGAAACTTGCTTTTATCTCTGTGCGGTCTCTACTTGCGTACCCACTGACTAGTTCAGAAGAAGTGAAGAATGAGTTTTTACCGAAAACTGTCTATCCTCCTACCGAAAGCCAAGGTATCAGACATGGCCGTTGCTGTATGTCATTTCAATGCACAAGTGTGCAGGCCAAGTCCGGCAGAAAGGCACTTAGGTGGCATTTTCGGAATTCCAGTCGCGTGAAAGGATAATGGCGATCGCCAGCTACAACTGTTCTCAGAAGACCGTCTATTTTTAGGCAGCGCGAACTTCAGATATACAGAGAGACATTTCATAGTGTGGCATCCAATGAACTGAACTCAGGGGCGAACACAGACCACATTTCTGTCAGTTGTCGTTGGTAAAAGACTGCCGCTCCTTCTGGAGCATGTCTTGAGATAGCGATCATGCGTTGGTTCGAGTATGCATGTGTCTATGCCTAAATGGACGTAGGGAAATTACAGCAGTAAGACGATTTTGGGTACTGCTAGAGTATGAGCGTACTAAGACTGGTTTCAGCGAGAAGCTGGCTGGACGATAGTTATCGGAGCAGAACAGTGTCACTAGTCGGGAGGAAGCTTTGGGCCATCTCCGGTCTGCTTTAAAGACAGTGTTGAGGGCCCTTACTGACTCTCAGAGAGTGGTTAGAGAATACCAGTAGACTTCAACAGGCACTTCAGAACTAATTAACGTGAACGCTTTCATTCAAGCTCCAAGGACAATGTGGAGCGAAAACAACAAGTGTAGACTGATAAAGAATTAACGGAATTACCAATAATAGTAGTTAAGTAGCAGTAGTGAAGGCGAAAGAAATGCAAAGGGCAGTAGGGATAGATAACAGCAGAGAGCTATTTAGACTTATCAAAGATACTGAAGCGAAAGTTCAATGGTTAGTGAGATTACAGCGAAGAAGGATTGGATTTCGATTCACTGACTGAGGAGACGAGTTAAAGGATGTGCAGAACACTTCGAAAAGCAGTTCAAATAGTACCTAGCTGCTATCCCATTTCCCGCTATCCAGTTAGGTCCTGAATGGGACCTTAATATAAGATGGGGCCTCCGACAATTGAAGTGAAAGCTGTTAGTAATCCGAAACGAAGAAGGCAAGTAGGGTAGGATGTTTAGTGCTGAAGGTATTTGAAGAGAGTGGTCTCGGACTGCTGATCAGGTTAACTGAAATGATAGCTAGTGTGTGGGAGTCAGAAATAATCTTTTGTGACTAGTCTTAATCAGCGATTGTCCCAGTCCTCACAAAAGTCCTCACTGTGATAACCACAGTGGGATCAGTCTGATTAAGATAGAGTCTTAGATTTCAGATTACATAATCACTAGGTGTCTGAGTGGAGCTCGGGAGTAGCCAACGCGTGACAATCAGGCAGGTTTCAGACCTAGGTGTGAGTTTGTCGACTAGATATTCATACTCCGCCAGCTTCTGGAACACATGCACACTTACTGACACTGGCTGTATTTATCGACCTAAAAGCGGCACTCGACTCTGTTAATCGAGAGGCCTGATGACATTGTCTCTTACTTCAAAGTGGGTCATTTGAAAGCGCTGTATTAAGAAAATAGTGGTCGTTTTAGATCCTATGGTGACTTGTCAGGTGAGTTTTGTAAGGCAAGTAGTGTCCGTCAATGATATCTACTTCCTCTCCCCGACCGACAGCTTTTACGTGTTGGTCAGGCTTGTATATCATAATGACCCAACAAGATATGCTGGTGGAACGCTTGCCTCCTTGAGGTCCTATCATACCAGAAAAATCTGTTTGATAGTGGGTAGACAGAACGCATTTACCACTATAGCATAAATTACTACGCTATAACAAGGGTCTGGAGGCGAAGTCTTACTGCTGGGTGGATAGGGGTGTGACAGCAGTGAGCTGTTTCCCTCGAATGACCAGCAGCGCCACTCTGATGCTGCCTTCCCAATAGGAAGTGGGCTCCAAATAGGTCGGCTCCCGAAATAGAGCACACCCCATGAGGCATTCCGATACTTGCAACAGGGACTCATAGTTGAATTCAAAAGCAATAAACGAGAATCACAAACTTGCCAAATGACTGTGTGTGACCGGTCTCGAGGAGATGTCTCTTGGACTCTGCTCTGAGGTCACAGACTATCCCTTGTTCCTCAGGTACCTGAAGAAATGGCCTTCCAAGGTGTGAGCAACCGACAAGTGTCACCCCTGCACGCTTCCAGAAGTATACAAGACCCAATCTGTCTTCCGCAACTCAGTCTCCTCCTTTGCCTTCACCTTCTGATATGAATACTAAGCCTCTTACCCCTTCCGCGACCTCTTACTCTGCGACCAATGTCGTTGAAATCTCATCCCTAGTCTCTTAAAAACCTGTTGTCAGTTTCCTATTGGAGCTTTCAATGTCCGAACTATGTGCCAATACGGACTGCAAGCATGACTCACCAGCACTCTGTAACTTGGAGCCATGGATGTGTGCTGTGTCTCTGAGACAAGTATGTAGGACCTGAGTGTGGTTATTAAATGTACTTCACCTAGCCATAGTAGTGAATCTTCAAAATTCACCTCATCAGTATCCAGAGATTCATTGACCAGGTCTTGTGGACTCGCTGATGTAGGCATAACATTAAGTTGTCGAGAAAAAAGTCCGCTTCTTGAATGAATACCAGTCAACTACCATCGGTGTGCTGTTTGATTGAATGGATCTGTGAGAACTAAAAAGAATCGTGTGATCAGTGGATGCTTTTTCGTAATCTCCATCTAAACGTCCACCGACTGCCGTTCGGATGACGCGAAAGAAGAATTCAATTAAAATCGGTCAGTTTTGTTACAGAAAACAAAACGTTCAGATGCAGTTATAGTAATGTGTGACTTCAGCTCACAATTAGGAAATCGAAAGGGCATCTTAGTGGTAACTACAGGTTCCCATACTGACAACAGTGATTGTCTGTTGCAATTTCGTCCTGATAATCACTTGTTTCCTGCCACCACTAACTTTTAGCATAAGGAGAGACACTGTCTCATATGGCGTCCGCCGAAGTCGAACCGAGGATGGAGACAAATCATGTTCCTGCAAGTCATCTTCGGAGCGGATCAGCGTAGGATTGCCGCCCTTTCTGGAGTATCAGTTTGGACTCCGATCTTGCCCTATTGCGAGCTCATGTAAGTCTACGCCTAACTGGTCGCCGGAAACAGGTGGCGGTGAAGCCTACTTGTGCTCCGTTGAGAGGTGAGAACGCCAAGTATGTATTAAGGGAGGGGTTAGATAAGCATTTATTTGAACATGACAAGAATGCTCATCCTGAAGAAACCTGGCACGATATTCAGTCTGCTGTAGAAACATTGGCGAAGACAATTGTTAGCCCACACCCGAAAGTTGGCAAACGTCACTAGATTTCCGCAACTTCATCCAAACTGACTGGTGCGACAGAACGTATTCTAACCTTTTCTGACCACGATGTAAAACGAAAGCAACTCAAATGTAAATGAAATAAGAGTTTTCGCACTCAGTGGTGGGTGACGAAATGGAGAGAGATGAAGAAGGCATCAGTGTTGTTACACCCAGGAACTACTTAGGCTCATTAAGGATAACGGCAAGAAAAGACCGATGGGAAGTGAAGCCATCATCAAAAAAGATGGAACACTGATAACCCCCGAGATAGGCGGCTAGAACATTGGACAGAATATTTTGAAGCATAGTTCAACTCGCTCACAAGAACGCGTCGGTTGCTTAACATCCAGTCATGCTGAACCTGAGCGTGCTGTAGATGTAGATCCTGCGACTCCCCTTGAAGTTGAGAAGGCCGTATCGAGACTGAGACGGTGGAGAGCAGTAGGATCTGACAGTTTACCACTTGAATTTTTCAAGGATGGAGGTTGGATTGACGGAGGTACTAGTAGTGTGTGGGAATTAGAGGTAGTCTCGCCAGGCCTATGTAATTCTCTGATCATCCCAGTGTGTAAGAAGGAAGGGTAGTCTTCTTATGACGACCATAAGGGAATTAGTTTGACCAATATTGTGTTTGGGTCGGTAGTTATTCGACACTTCACTAGAGATCGAGAGCAGCAAACTCGAGAAAATCAGTCAGATTTTAGGCAGACATTGAGGAGGGTGCATCGATCATATTTTCACCCTTCGACAAATTCTGGAACACAGGCATGCCTACTGGTGACCGACACTTCGCATATTTCTTGACGTAAAGGCGGCATTTGACTCTGTCGACCGTAAGGTGTTGTGGTATTGTCTTACTGTGAAATAAGTACTAAACAAGTATATGACGCTACCCAAAGAACTCTACTTGAACTGATGCAGTCATGTCAGGGCTTATGGAGAGCTGTCGTCAGAATTGACGACAACTATTGGTGTCAGCCAGAGATGTCCGTCCTTATTTAACTTTGTTATAGACTTATTAATGGATATAACCTTAAGTACATCTGAATTCACAGGGATTGACCTAGTCCGTGGAGGTCATCTAGTTGACTTTGGAGTATGGAGACTGTATTATCCTACTAGGTGAAGATGCTGGCAAAATACAGTCTTCTGGACACGTTGAACACAAATCTGAGTATGTTTGGCTGGTGTGCGTTTCGCACTTGTGAAATGTGAGGTGATGCTTTAAGACTGGTCTGCAACGACTCCTAGTTTGATGAAAAGGAGTTGTGGAATGGGTCGACTACTTCACTAACTTGGGGCGTTGCATCAGCTTGAATTTGCTGGTTACTGACGAAATCTCAGCCCGGATATAGAAGGCCCGTTTGGCGTTTGTCGAATTGTGTCACCTGTAGCGTCGGTGAGATATCCGAAACGAAGAGTATTCTGCACTGTATTTCGTTTTTGACTGTTGTATGGATGTCAGATATAGCTGTTAAAAGTAGAAGACATGGAGCGACTTGAGGGTTTTGATCACAGATATCTTCGTAAGATTGCTCACGTTTGGTGGGATCATCTTGTGAACAATTTTGAGTCCAAGCAAAGGGTACTAGCCAAGAAAGACAAGTCGATTGATGAGGTTGTGAAGCTTCATCGACTGAGATGGCTTGGATACGTAGTGTGCATACCGAGCCACTACCTACCTTGACGTGTCCTGCTGGGGGAAGTTAGACTATGTTGGAAGAGGGTCTGGGGTGGCCAGATCAATACTTGGCACCTGTAGATAGAGTCCATGACTGTCGGTCTGAAGTGTACGGGGAGATGTAGACTGCCTGGTTGGGGTCGCCGAGAAGAAAGAAATCGGTGGTTGAGGACTCTCGGTGACATGGCTGGAAATTGGTCGCTGTGGCTTAGATGTATTCACTCCTTGACATCTACAGCTTGAATATTTGCACTATCCGTTATCTTCAGATTGTTTGTTCTCTCACGCTACTTTATGCATTTTGATATGACTTCTTTTCTTTCTATCTGTCCTTTGTGTTTTACAATGAAGTGTAGTGACTTGGGTCGACGCACCTGTGTGCGAGGTTCTACGTTGATTTTGTCAGTCAGTCAGTCAGTCAGTCAGTCAGTCAGTCAGTCAGTCAGTCAGTCAGTCAGTCAGTCAGTCAGTCAGTCAGTCAGTCAGTCAGTCAGTCAGTCAGTCAGTCAGTCAGTCAGTCAGTCAGTCAGTCAGTCAGTCAGTCAGTCAGTCACTATGTGCTCATTCATGCTGTGGACAGTGAGCCACACCTTTTGTGTAAGATTTAGTGAAACTGTTTGGCTACCCAAACCTTTGTAGGCGGAGCGGTGTTCGGTCCCCTGACCCACTGCTTGAAAACCACCTTCCTAAACCAGTGACCAGCTGTTGATCGTTTGGTTGGGATCTTCCGAACGACATGAATCAGTGTTTGTAAACTCTTGGTGACATGACTGGAAATAGGAGACAATAGTGCAGATGTATTCATTTCTCGAGGTCTTCTAAAGTTTGAACATGTTTACTGTGATATAAAACTCTTTTTCCTCCGAAACCCATTTGTCTGTTTTGCGATCACACTTCTTTTACCTGCTCGTTTCGCATGATTCTGTGGTGGAGTAACTTGAATCACTGGACTTTTGGGTGGAAATATATGCTGAAAAGAAGTACAACATACGTACTGTTGTAGAATGTAGTTCCACTTAAGTTAATTTATTAGATACATTACACTTTGAAACAGTATTATTTACTGTATTACGTTTCGCACATAATTAGTTTTCCATAATCACTTATCTTAATATGAACAGTAAATTTTCCTAAATGTAATGCAGTAAATAATACTGTTCTACTGAGTGATGCGTCTAATAAGTCAATTGAAATAGAAGTTTTCTGTATTATTCCGAAGCTGTGACTTATTGGTCTAGGGACTTGATTTCTAACCAATGGATCACGGGTTTGAACCTTGCCCCACCTACCGAGGTTCGGGTAGCTAAGTAGTATCATTAGACCTCACACAATAGGTATGGATCACTGTCTACTGCATGCATGTGCATTAGTTCGCTGTATAGATTCAGATTCAGCTCGATAGTATGTTATTTAGGTCAGCAGGTACTAGTACGAGATACGTTTAGCACTTAAAGTTGTGAATAGGTAATTTTAATATCGAATAAGCCTCATGATTCAACACTTCAGGCAGAGTGAAGATATACAACCACCTCTTCGATTATTGTGAACTAATAATAAAGCTAACTAAGTAGAGCTGTCTGACTTCTCAGTCGTCGTGATTCTCGAAGCAGTTCTGAAGCAGGTGCGTGCTGGTGTTGTAGACCTGTTACCAGGTGAAAACTTTCTCAACCTCAAGTATACGAATGATATCGTTTTACTGCGTGACAACATACAGGCTACTCAAATCGCAATCAGTCAATTGGTGAACAGTGTCTGTAAGTATCGTGTGTGTTCAGCGTCGGAGAGCGGAATGCTTCTACAATATTGGAAGAAGCCTGTACCTGCACTCACTCTTGGTTGTAAACTATTGTAAGTTATCGAAACGTGGGCTTTTGTGTGAGTACTTGTGGATGTATGACTTATTATCGGAAACCAGTGTTCATACGCATTTGGCTCCGTCATGACGTTGGCCTGTCTGTAAGAGATCGACTATATAATGTGTCAGTTTGGTTCTACGCTTGTAAAATCCGCCATCTCTGAGCTGATGTTCGATGACTCTGGTTCTTAATCATTGATTTCTCGGTATGATTGCTTGTATTCAGTGTAAATACCATGCAAACAGTTTTGAGGTGGTGAGTGATGTGACATGATGGCGATCATCATTTATTGGGTGGGGTGGTCTTGAAATACCAATTTTGGTGATTGGGATATGTTACGGACGTTGTCGTACCAGCTACCTTATCGTTTACTTTCTTCTTGCCCTGGAACTGGTTGGAAGCAGCAGAAAGGTGGTCAGTATATGATGTAGTGCCATGAGATGAGGAATGTTTGTGTTGGGTTAGCATCTATTGGTGTCTGACATCTCCGTGAATCAGACACAAGAGACCATGCAACTCAGTGGTTTGAGACGATATCAGATATAGCTCAAACCGATGGCGACCATACTACAGATTTCTTGTCCTTTCTGTTTTTAAAAAGTAATGAAAAGAATATGATTGATTCTTTGAATGCATCTTTGAGACTGCTTCTTTAATAACCGATCTCTATTTTGTCTACTTTTTCGGTTTCATTATTTCTATACCACTTTTATGTTTTCTGAGTGTCGTTTTATCTTATCAAGTATGCCTTTTCAGTGGAATGAAAATAAATTAAAACAATTCGAATTACTTTACAGTAACGCTGTAATTATATACTTACATGCGAAATTGATGCATGGAAAACTCGCCAAGTTAAGTTGCTATGGATGTACAGTACCACCCAGTAAAACCTTTCGCTAGCTCGCGCCACCAGTCTTCAAGTGAATTATTGGCAACAAGCGAAACTGCTGGAAAGGATAAGTATTTTTTTGAACTTACTTTCCTAGGCATAAATCACTAGTTTACTTGTCTCAAGGCTTTAGTATACATTAGAGTTATTATAGGTTGAATTAGTTAAAGGTCCGACCAAGTAGTTTACTTACTACTGAGGATTTACATCTTCAGCGCTTAAACATTCTTCCATATATTTCAGTTTGGAAACCGAACAATGGAGCTACTTGAGTTCGAAAAATTCAGGTCATTAAATTTCAATTCACAGATCATCATGACACTCAGATATCGTGAGCGCTTAACTAATCACTATTTAAGGGTATTTATTTTTAAAGAGCACAACAGTGTTCCCTGTTGTTTTACCGATGTTTTTGTTGCACAGGAAATTTATAAAATAATGATTTTAGAATATGATAAGTATTCAAACTCACTATTTTTTTAGGTCTATCATACTAGATGACTTCTACATCCGAGAAAGTTGTGATTCGGGTTTCATCAAGGAAATTAATTCAAAGATGAGGGTGCCCGATCGAATATCATTGGACCCAACTAGTTTATCACGGTTGAATGCACCCTCCATGCCTTCTGAAAATGATAATATGAAGGTACCAGAAAGAATTGTAATGTCTGGTACACACAATCAATCATCACCTATGGCGTTTAATCAACGAGGTGGTGAGTGACAATATATAACCTTCAGTTAGTTTTCCTGATCCACTTTTAGCGTATTTGGTATTTAGTTTGATCGTATTAGTTTCTCTGTAACTGCTCAGGCGTGGTTTCACCTCATAAATATGATTTTGCTTGTATGTGTACATGACACTTCAAAACACTATAGCTCATCAACGTCAGAATGACTGACAGAAACAAAATCAACGTAGAACATCTCACAGAAGCACTTCACTTCAAGTTGTCGCACTTTATAGTAGCATCAAGAGAACAAATCGATGGGAAAAAATGGTATTAAAATAGACAAAGATGTATAACAGGAGAGCGAATTTGAAGATAAAGGTTAGTGAGAATACTCAAGGTTTATAAAACGTAAAGAAGTGACTGCATCTGCACCATTGTGACTGACTTTCAATCTTGTCACCGAAGTTCACCAACCATTTAATTCTTGTCTTGGGGGACCCAAAACAAGCAGTCTACACCTCTCTATACGGTTCAGACCATCAGTCAAAGACTTAATGGATTGATGCCACTTCTTCATCTACATATCCTGAACCCTCTTCCGACCTAATCCAACTTCTCTTAGCATTGCACGTGTAGGTAGGCGGTGGCTCGACATGTATAGCACATTTCCAGGTCACCTTAGTCACAACTTCATCAACTGACTTGATTTCGTTGCCTAGTACCCTTCGCCTAACCCCGACATCGCTGAAATTGTGATCCCACAATGCACAAGAAATGCTACAAAGAAACCTGTTTTCAGAAACATGTAGTTTCTCTAGATCTACTTTTAACGCCTATGTCTCTCAGTCGTATAACAGGGTAAGACGAACTACCGCGCAGCGTACTCATCATTTGAGAGGTAGTCGGGTATCTCACCAGTCGGCGCCACAGATGTTGCACGTTAACAAGTGCCCCGTGCACCTTTTGTATCCGAGCTGAGATTTGATCAGCAACTTGTCCGTTCGGGCTGATACAGGTCCTCAAGTAAGTGAAGTCGATACATTCCACCACTTCACCCTGCCCATAAACAGGGACTAGTTGTAGACCAGTCATGACGCATCATCTTGCATTTGGCAGGTGTTAGCGTAACGCATGCAAAACATACCCAAGTTTCTGCTCAACGCGTTTACAAAACCCTGCATTTTGTCGGCGTTTTCATGTAGCGGGACAGTGTCATCTGGTACTCAAAGTCAACTAGATGCCAACCAGGGTGCATACTAATACCTGTGAAGTCATACTTACCCAAGCTTATGTCCTTTAATATTTCTATACTAAGGTCAAACGGGAACGTGTGGAGCTGTGGCTCAGGAGTTTAGGGAGATGACTGTCAACCATTGGACCACGGGTTCGAGCCGTGACCCACATAACGAGGTTTGGCCAGCCAGATAGTGTCGCTAGCCCATACACAATACTTGTGATTTAATGCCTACTGCACGAATGTGCACAAGGTGGCTGAGTGCGTTCGAACACAGGAACAATGACATTAGGCATCCCTGGCAGAGACCACTAGTTGTCATCAATTTGGATGACAACTGTTTATAAGCCATTACGTGACTGTTTGAGTTCGAGTAGAGAGCTCCGATTAGCGTTATATACCTGTTCAGTCGGTACTTGTTTCACCACAGTCCGACACTGTCACAACACCTCTTGGTCAACAGAGTCAAGTGGTCCCTATAGGTAAAGAAATATGATAAGTGTGAGATGCCGTTAAGTATATCTTTGCATAATAACCCGATGAATGGTGAAGTTCTTATCGATGCATCCTTGCGTTCAGGTGTGAAGCCTGAGTTTGGTGTTCTTGAGTCGCACTTAGGCGTCGCATAACTATGCACCCAGTGATCTAATGGACGATATCAGTACAGACTGATTCCCTTGTGGTTGTCACAAGAAGACTTATCTCCTTATGTATGGACTGGAATGGTTAATGAAGTGAACCAGTTTGACGAGACTACCTCTAATTCCCATGCTCTACTAGGTACCTCTGTCACTCTCCTCAGTTATATACTGCTCCCTTCCTTGTCCATTTCAACTACATGAGAAGTTCGATCATCCTTGTTCATTCAGTGGCCGACGAAATCTCTGTATGAGCTCTACTTGATTTAGCTAACCGGCAACATTTATGACTTCAGCGTGTTATCCGATTGTGTTTTAAAGACCGAGTGTACTTCATTGGAATTCACCTTGTTCGACCACTTGGATGTGAAACATGGTGATTGATATAAGGTGTAGTGCACGAGAAGACTTCAGCTATTCGACCAAGCAGAAATCAGATACAGAGGTTTTGGGAGGAGAGGAATGTTGGCTGAAGAGGCTATCAATCTTCAAGGACTGGGCTGAAGGAAGCATGAGTGTCACATGTCGAGCCACCACTTACCTCGACATGCAGTGTTAGCCGAAGCAGGGTTGTTTTGTACGAAGGCTCAGGGTGGCCACACCAATGTGTGGTACCAGTCCATTTAGTGGCTAGCTACCCGTCTGAGCCGTGAAGGGTGGCATATTGTATCTGGTTAAGGTCCTCGAGATGATAGAAATCAGTGGTTGTAGATTCTTAGTTATGTTCCTCAGGTCGCGATGGAGCAGATAAATCCACACCTTATCTTCATTTTAGTCGCCACACCGGGTTCTGTAATCATGTTAGTCCTCATTGTCCTATTTTTAAAATTTTCACCGCTTTGACTTGTTTTCTGACTATTTCTTACCTTACATACTGATGCCTTCTTTCTTTATGCAGTGATATGAAGTGAGGCAAGTTAAACTGCTACACAATAATGTCAGGTCCTATTCTGATAATATCTTTACTCTATCTCTTTGTTTTAGCAGATATAATAATCATACATTTTTATAAGCCTACAGAGAAGTCTTACATTAGGAGATATTTATGTCGTCCATGATTTTTCAATATATATGCGACTGAGATACTTAAATGGCAACAAGCATCACTTTTTGAACCATTCTCACCATGGACTGATTTTATTAAATTTCCGCGTAACTGCTTACTCGTTCCTTGACTGCATCATGCTCCGATTTGTTGATTTACTGTTACTCCTATCTTATTCTGTATTATTATTGGCAGGAAGAACTGCCGACAACCTCCAAACAGCTAACATTTACCTCAGTGTATCGCGATGGTGATACCTATCATGATGTCGACAACAGCATTGAAAGCTCTCTCTCATGAAGTGGGAACCCATCTCCTCCTGCACGATCAGGGTCATGACAGCAAGATAGATTCAACTCAAAAGGATGGAAAGTCACAATCATACAGTGCTACGCTACACTACGATACATACCTACAAATAATGCAGATGAAGATAAGAAGGAGGAATTGTACAGACAACTGCAATCAGTACTGGACAAGAAACCACCTCAGTTGGCGACATCAAAATTCATTTTAATGGGTGACATGAATGCCAAACTGGGAGCAGACAACACAGGCAGGGAAGTGATCATGGGTTGAGAAGCACTCGGCGAAGTGATGAAGGAGAATGGAGAACTGTTTTCAGACTTCTGCGTGATTAATGATTTGGTGATTGGAGTGAGGGAGTGTGTCCAAACACAAGGATATTGACAAGGAAGTGACGTGTATTTGATTTCACCAGACACCAGGACACACTACAGTGGAAATCAGATCGACTTCATCTGAATGTGAAGAAGGTGGAGATGGAGGCGCAGTCAGCCTACTGGACACACGATCGGATGAAGAAGGGGAGCAGATGTAGGTGGTTCACACCACTCGCTATTTAGTGCGAGGAACCTACCTTCCAAATCAAGTTGAAAGTCTTCTCAGAAGTTGGTGATAGACAGTCACAGTTGAAGTTGAACACCCAGAACAGAAACTGAAGGAGGAAAGTGCGTCAGCCATCAGGATGAAATATATGAGCAACATCTCTGAAGGGATCTGCATGGAAGAACACTGGAACTCTGTGAAAGAGGTGTGGAAAGAAACCTGTATAAATGTGTTAGGAAGGAAGGAAGGAAGGAAGGAAAGAAGAAGAAGAAACGAGAAAGGGGAATCGAATGTATGTCGACGGACACATGGAAGCTGATATAGCAGGGAGAGGAAGATGGTGGAGCAGAAGATGAACCAGTTCACTCCAGTGCTGTGCTGTGCTATGCAGTGCAGTGTAGTGCAGGGCAGTGCAGGGATGAACAAAGAAAAGTGGAACTGAATACAACCTACAAAACACTACACTGGACAAAGAGGTGAAGAAGAGTGCGTGGAAAGACAAAAGACACTTTTACGACACACTTGCAAGTGAAGCAGAACAGGCTGCTGGTAGGAGAGATAGAGACCCGACAACACTATATCAAATAACGAGGTTACTATTTGGGAGTGGAGAGATGAATGCAGACGAAACTAATGAGAGATAGTGAAGTAAACCGAGTAAGCAAAGTGGAGAAGCAAATGAAACGATGATCTGACCACATCAAAACACTCTTGCATCGACCACCACTACCACCACCACCAGCATGTATAAATACATGTAGGCACGTTAAGGGATGGAGAATGTTATTATTTATACGAGTTTATTGATAAAAAACATATTTTATGAATTCGTCATCAACGGATTTATGATCTGATAGTTTGTCATTGAAGTTTTGGAATGTGTTCTCTAGTTTTCACCGTACGTTTGTGTATTTGTCATGAGGATGGGTGCATTCTAGATTGCCTACTGATATTATTTTAGTAGTATAATTCATCCAATGAAATTCAAACAAAACATTATTTTCGGCTTATCTATGTATATAAGCTTGCCAGCTATGTGAGAGAACTCGGCCAAGTGAACGTTATGTGGCTCTACATTGTTGAAAGATGGAAATGATTATGTCAAAAAATGTTTTCCATGTGTTTCTCAATTTAGGTACAAGGATTAATCTAACTTTTGGAGTTGTGTGAACGTGAATATAAATTTCTCCCACCCTCGTTGTGTATTACAACAAACCACCATTCTTATTGATTGTTAGTGAGACTATCTGAGATAGCCGCAGCTTGGCAGACTTGTCATTAATACTAGGTAAAAGCTGAAGGTGAAATGAAAACCCTTGTCACTTGTATGCCCCGGGTTACCACCCCGTAGTTTTGCCAAATGAATTGTCAATAATCACAATCTGCCAAAACACAGTCAACCTAAGTAATCTCATTACAAAATGGTGTGAAGCTTCTTCTTTCTTATTCAGATCTATTTGGATTGGGATGAGAAGGGTCAGTATAATAACGATGAACAGGTAGCTACTTATCACAGATTTACACGGCAATCAGGAAAATACTCACTAATTTAATTGGAGTTACGACGTGCTTTGCTCTGGATTCAAAACTAAGACCGGAACAGGCTGGCTGGATTCAGGAAGTACAAATCACGTGCAGATCAAATTGCAACTCTACGCTACGCATCATCATAAAACAGAGTATAGAATGGCAGTCAACTCTCTACCTCAACTTCATCGACTTTGAAAAGTCCTTTGACAGCGTCGACCGAGAAGTAATTTGGCAGGAAACTTCTTCAACACTACGGTTTTAGTGCCATAAACCTTTATCAATCTCATTCAACAACTATGTACAGACGCCACATGCTAAGTATTTCACAATGGGAAGCTCAGTGACGCCTTTGAAGTGGAGACAGGAGTAGGACAAGGCTGTCTACTATCACCCATGATATTCCTGATTGGGGTCGACTGGACTAGATCATGCAACAAACTGTGAGGAACGAGAAGAGGGGGATACACTGGACCGCGGAAAAGAACCTAGAAGATTTAGATTTCGTCGATGACTTGTGTCTGATGTCACACAAACTTGAAGATCTACAGGCGAAAACTAACAAGTTGACAGAAAAGGCAGGGTGGCGAAGACGGGACTTCAAGTGAACATAGAAAAGACGGAGGTGATGAAGGTACTCAACCAACAACAACAACAACAACAACAACAACAAACTCCAATCACCATCAATGGGAAAAACTTGAAGGAAGTAGCCTCCTTCACCTATCTAGGCAGCACAGACGAGGATGTCAAAGCCAGTCAGGATCGGAAAAGCAAGACATGCGTTCATTAGCCTGAAACCAGTACCAGTGAGCAAGATCCGGATTTTCAACACCAACGTCAAGTCAGTGCTGCTATCTGGTTCAGAGACTTGGCGCATTACGAAAAGGATTTCCAACAAACTACAGATATTCATCAACAGCTGCCTACGCTGGCTCGATACTGAAGCTCAGGTGGCTAGAAAGAATAAGCAACAAGGAACTCTGGCTGGTAGCGAACCAACTAAGCAAGAACCTATCACTCAACAAATCTGCAGAAGGAAGTGGAGATGGAGTGAAAAGAACAGCTTTGACGAAGAAGCATGGACCCGTTTCTATTTCGTGGTTTCTCATCAGATACACATAACCTAAACGATCTTAACATCAATTTCTACAAAATGTTTGCATACTTGAATCAGTTGGAAAGAAAACTGTCGGGTTGAATTAAAGATAACATGGAGATGACGTAATTGGAGACACATAAACTGAATGAACGAATATGCAGAATTAATAGTAAGTTTGTCCTATTGTTAGTGGACATGAAGTCGATACTCAGAAATCATTCAAAATAATTAATAAACAGATGAATTCGAATTTGTTTAATTAAGTCATCTCGATGTTATCTTTAATTCAGCCCGACAATTTTCTATGAAATTGATTCAAGTGTAGCCAATCATGTAAACTGATGTTAAAATTGCAGCTAACAATAAACTGTGAAATAACAATGGATCCATACTATTCTACTAAAGTTATTGTTCTCTCTCTATTTAAACCTCATAGCTCATTTGGTCTCTCTCTAGGACGGTCACCTGGAAACTACTGCCTCAATTCCTGCCGTAATCCAGGTTTTTTTCACCTTCAGCTATCATACAGTATCATTGTTTTTCATTAGGTTCATTGATAACAGAACCTATGAAGCTATATCTTCTTTGTTCGAGATACTTTTCACACCAGAACATGTGACATGTAACATTTGCAATGAGAATCTCATCCTTCTTTAACACTGAAGGTTACCTGCTGGATGCTTTGTGTACCATTTTATTAGCTTTCTTTGAAAGTGAATTAGTGTGCTATTTCATACGACGGAGTATTTTGGAGTTGGACTTTTAATTTTGAGTAATACATTAATTTGTCAGTATGTCATTTTGTCCAGGTAAATCCCAATGCACTTATATTTGAATAATATCCCACTATGTGGAAAGCGTTGCAACGAACGCTAGCGCAATAGGTGATTTGTAACCCGGTATTCCGAAAGCTGTTTATCTGAGTCGCACTTAAACTCAGGTTTTCTGTGAATCTGCAGCATCCCCCGTGGACAGATAATCGGAAAGACTTTGCATGTAAACATTCCTGACAAATAAAGCGATAATAAAAAGGCTAGGTTATATTTGATTGGGTGTTGAATACTACTGGAGGTATGAGAGCGGTTGGCACTTCACGAGAGCCCACTCCATTGAAGGCTATTTCTTCCCACCGTACCTGAAAAAGAAAATGAATTGTGTGGTCTCAGAGTCCATGGGACATCTACTCAAAACGCATCACACACAGGCTTTTAAAGATTACTGGAGAGATTTGATTATTCTAACGCTGTACAAGAAAAACGCATGTCGTCGGATACTGGTAAACTGTCGAGCAGGTAGGAGTATGATATTTTTGAGGTCATCTTTTCTAACCCTCATCCTTTCCAAGAAGCAAGCGCCGTCGTAGCATTGCTAGTCATCCAAGGGAGACACCTTATTGCTGTCACGTCCCAGCCAGTCAGTAGTAAGACTTCGTCCTTGGGCGCCCATCTTGGTCTCATAGTTTACACTACAACATTAACTGCTTCTCGTATTACCACTATTCAACAAATATTTCTCTTATGATGGGACCTCAAGGGACTGAGCGTTCCAGCCGCCGTAGTTCCTTGGGTCATTGTGATATAAAAGCCCGACCACAACGTCAATGTAGCAGGTATCGGTCAGGATTGGCATAGGTTACCTTAGGTACCTCCAACATGTCTTTCCGAATAGTTCAGCTTCCCTATTTGAGTGTTGAATTCACGTGCTATCATGGCTGTGTCTGAACGTTTTGACTTATGAATCGAAATCGGCAGCTTCTGGTGGAATTCATCCTTAGCCTCATCCCAACCGCAGTCAGTGGTCTTATAAGCGGAGACTATAAATTGGCGTTAGCTAGTTTCATGATCCTTTCTAGTTATTACGTATCATTCAGCCAAATAACCTACAGATGGCTGGATGTTGACTAGTATGAAGTCCAGAAGCGTACTTTCTTCTCTGCAACTTAATTCTATTCCTAAATCAGAGAGTTCACAAGACCTAATAACTGGGTGTTCGGATAATCGTAGAGTGAGTTTTGGAGATTCAGTGCATTGATCAGGTGTGGTCAACTTAATAATAACACTCAGGTCCTGTATACGTGTGTTAGAAACATAGTATACACCCATGGCTTGAGATTCCAGAGTTCATGATGGCTTTGGGACCTCTTAGTTATAATGTCGGATAGGAAACACCCATAGCGTGGGTACTAGTAGACCCAAGGTGGGGAGGTGTGTGCTATTTTTACGTTCAACTTTTCTAATCTTTCGTTCCAGCGGGGAAAGCAGCATTAGCGTGTCACTGCTGGTCATCCGCGGGAAACGTTTAACTGTTGTGGCACCCCATTCAACAAGGATTGGAACTTTGCCCTCGGACATCCATCACGGTGTAACAGTTTAAGCCATAAAGCTAACTCTTTTTTGTCCTACCACTACCCAATAAACCTACAAAGAATGGTAGGATCTCAGGGAATAAGCGTTTTAGCCAGTATAGCTCGGTAGGTCATTATGTTACGCAAACCTGACCACCAAATCAAGGTAGTAGCTATCGGCCAGGTTAGATTATTTCTTCTAGCTTTATTTATAATAATGATATGGAAATGGATACGAATCATAGTGGAATTCAGGAGGAAACTGAGTTTGCTGTGGAATTGGAACCAATTGCTTCCATGTTGGATTCTATTGTGAGGCAGATGTTGGGTAGTGTTTTGTTTGTCAGGACGACAGGTGGTTATTTATTGTGGTGTTTCCTTAGTTTGTCGTTGTGAAGATGATGGTAGACAGAGATGGCGGTGAGTTTGTTCTTTTACGCTCAAGTATTTTAGTTGATCTGAACACCTTGCTTATATTCTGAGATTTTCGTCCTCTCACGGAATGGTGGTATTCATGTTTCAAGTCACTTTTTTTTTCTGTAGGTAATTAAAATTAGTTACCCCATCAACTCACTTTCATCAGCAACACAAACTGAAACGGTATTCAAGGAGAAACATCAGAGTGGTGTAGTTGAGTAGTAATGTTTGTTGTCAGCGGATGAGCCAATAGCTTTCTTTGAGAGATCAATAAGATTTCAAGGACATAAGAAGGGTATGAAATGACATAGGAAGCCTTTAGTGTGAATGGAAAAATTATTATTCCAATGTTGGATTCTTACATTTAGGGTAAATGAATGTGTCGTTGTTTTCTGAGCCAGTGTTACTGGAGATGTGGAGGGAATTATGGGTCGTTGCACAGGGGGGAAGCACTACTTTTTTGTTTAAAGATTGGGTCACTATGTCATAGGAGGTTGAAGGTGAACGTTTGGTCTACTGTACGTTCCCATGATTGTTCAGCTTCATTCCATATAATTTACATGCCACTATTATTCCAAGATGTCTGTCATTGTAGACTGATCGGACTGAAAATCTGGGGTTTGTAAGTATATTCTATGACTTGACTTTAACTCTGAACAACCACTTTTGAAATGACTTTAAAATAAAGTATTAGGGGACTATTGGTTCAATACGTTTCCATGAGTAATTGTTAATTATGTCATTCAGGGTGGATAACAAATTTCTTGCTAAATTTATGGCCAGTGAACTTGATGATTTTTTCGTTCGAAATCGTGTCATATCTGTATATCTAATTGACTTCTAACCGAACGTACCAGTCTACATAACAGTCGAATGATTATCCTTATCTAATGAGTTATTCTTAGAACTGTAACAGGTACTAACCTCGTAGTTTTATAAATGCATATTTCTGTGTTTGCGTGTTCAAATTGTTTGAATTCACAAAATGGTTTCAAATGGTATCAGGTGACTGGTTACAGTAGAGGAGAACCTTTCTCTGTACTATCATTCATGTTTAGAAATAGAGTCACAACATCCTTTGTTTATTAACCTCAGTATAAAACAGTTACAGAGAAAAAGATAGAGGTTAAAATGGAGAAAGCAAGTTAGTTGGCATTAAACTCACGCCCGTACCTTAAGTGTCTTATGTCCAAGTCCTGGAACAGATTTGGTCGACCTCCTCTGGATGACATCTGGGATTAATTTGTACTACTGAAAGAAGGACGGGAAGACTATTGTTCCTAACTCAAGGTTATGTCTTATGAAGGGGTTTTAAATCTGACAGAACTGTCTACGATCGAGTTGTTAAGAAAGCTGTTTAAGAGCATTTAGCGCCAAATTTGGGTGCAATGGGTTTCTGTAGCAGCTAGCATGGGCTTTAGATCTGGAGGGACTGAAATGCATGAATCGTTCTTCCCCTTTTAAGCCTCTAGTTCTGCATTACTGAGATTTAAACAGCAAAATGAGGAGACGAAGATTGCTTGCATGAGATGCACCATGTCGTAGGTTGGCAATGTCGCGTTTTTAAATTAAAATAGAAGTCAGTTGTTATCACTTAGTTTTGAAGTCAGGTTTAGTCTTTGTGTAGGAAAACACTAACTTCCTACAGTTTCTCGTTTCTGCTAAAAAGAACAGTTTCATAAGAGACCTGTTGAGGTGATTCGTTTACGTGTAAAAAAGGGGCTCCACAACTGAACCCTGGGGAGCTCCACTCGGACATTCTGTCTCTTCAGGTAAGGCAAAACTAACACAAACTTTAGTCAAACCGCCATATGAATATGGTGATAGTCGGTTGATGAGCGGTGGGTTGGTCCCGGTTAGCTTTAATTTACTAATAAGGCAGTCGTGATTAACACAATCAAACTCTTTGTAAAAGTCTGCATACAGGATGTCAATTCTGTCTCGATGGTCAACATAACTAGTTCGCTTAGCTAATGCGGTAAGCTAGTAATTCAAAAGTACCTGTTTCTAAACCCATGCTATCGGGGCTTAAAAAATTTAGTCAACGTAAGATGACCTATTAATGCGTCATAAATTAATAGCTGCAATACTTTGGAAGGTATGGATAAGAGAGTCACTGGTCTGTAGTTCTTCGGGTTGTTTCTTTGACCTCCTCTGCCGTCATGTAACCTAATTCCCAACTTTTGCGCACTTCCCCTTGATTTGTGGGATCTTTAAGTAGTTTACTTACATTGGTAATGCTTTCCACAGAATCACCGGATGAGTTTAGTGGGAAAAGTATCTTTTGCCAGTCGTAGAAACTTTCTCTGTTCTAGCTCAATGTTCAAGTCAACTACTGAGAGTTCTACTTGGTCGTGTACTCCTAAGTAGGTAGTATATAATAAGAGGTTTTTCAAATACCGTTTGTTTAAGAGTCACTTCTGGCTCAAGCTTCTGTCTGGGTCTTCGATGTCGTATCAATAAAGAATTACAGTCGCAACTCTTGTTTTCGCTACATAATCCTTTGTTACAAGTTCTGGTTAAGTTTAAATGCAGAAATTAGTTCACAATTCAGATCTGAACGAGGATATATATTTCTGCGACAGACTTAGTGTTTAGTATAAGTACAAAGAATTAGTCGTGAGTAACTACGTGCTATAAGGTTCCGTTCTCAGTCGCTAAAGTATCAATACAGTTTATGACAGGTACACTGGAGTTGTGGGTCGTCAGGCAGGAGCAAGAAGAAATTACTATCTAGAACAGATGAATGTGTTCGGAAAAAATTATATGGAGTTGCGTGAAATTGAACTGTGTCCAGTGTTCTCCTTGTATCTTTTTTGAAAATCCCTTTGCGAGTTATTAATGTTTACTATATTTGTGAGATACCCGGTTCATCTTTTCTGTTACCTGCGGAAAGGTACAAACAGAAATGCAAAGCTTATGGAATGGGCCGCTTTTTGTGGGCAGGAAACCCTTATGAAAAGTTTTGCCTTTTCAAACGATATTTTATGACCCAGTATTTTAATTTGTGTGAGTATAAGGTGTTTGCCACTTTAAAGAATACGCTCATGTAACTGATAAAAATACGTGTTATCTCTTCTGATGTGAATGTTCGATAAGGATGTACCATAATACTTATCCAACCTAGATGAGTTTCATGCATGTAGACGCATTGATGAGTCTGTACAAGCCAAGAAAGACTAGATTTGCAGATTCAAATGACATCATTTTCTCTCACGAATACTCTTCAGCTGCATACAGTCTAAAAGTACAATGGTTATTTGGACGTAAGATAATTTAAAACTAAGAAATCAATGTTCCTAAGTTGTACAACGAAGTCACTGATAATCTACGTAATCTGTAAAAGAATTAATTGTACAGACACCTGAACAAAGAATATTCTTTTCTATAACTTCTAGTAAGACTTTGTTTGACAGATGGTCAATAATATTACACAGTTGGGGAATTGTTTTGAGAAAAATCTTATGTGAACAGTAATGTCAGAATCAATTAGCACTCGTATTCATTTCAAAATAATTCACTATATAAACGATTATTCGGCTTACGTAAGGTGAAAATGACGATAAAGATCATACAAGCCAAGCCTTTCATAACTGGAATGAAAAATGGGATTTGATGGAACGCAAATGTAAAATCAGATAAACAAAGAAACCCCATACACTCACTCTGCTATCGAATATGAAATATTTGTAACAGAGGACGTCTGCAAGTTCAACTTGATGTTTTAAGAAGCATTTCTGCAGAAAATGGTTATCCTAGATGGCTTGTTGATAAAAAACATGCGAAACCAGTCTTCAGCTCAGTTTCTAGAAGAACTTTGTTTATGACTCTGGAATTTAAAGGTGATGTAGCACCAGACATTCTGAAACATCATCTTTCTAGATCAATTAGCAAGACATTTCTTGCAGCCAAACTTCATTTGACCTTTACTCACTATGTATTGTTCCGTACGTATGTACAAGACAACATCTCTCGACAGCCCAGCTCCATGAGAATCTACGAGTTCACCTGCTTATGTGGAGCAAAGTACGTCTAACGTAGTCAGAAACTTCTGCGAACACGTAGAAGAAGAAATATTCCAACCTGGTTTTATAAGAGTGGAAGGAACTGCATTGGAGGTTCTATCCTTGAATATTTAACCAATTTCAACCAATCAACCGGTCAAAAGGTTGTTTATAGAATTTGCCTAAGTATTTCACGTCTTTTCTACCTTCAAATTCTAGAAGCAAATGAGGTCTCGGCTATGCATAGAATGAAGCCTAAAATTGCATGCAAAAGAAGTACATACAGTCTTTATCTCTACCTTAGCCTTAAATTGATCTTCTTTTGTTTCATTTCGAGAATTTGAAACAATTAGTCCCTTTTATAAATTAAGATAGTGTACTTAGAAAACCAAGTTTATCTGAACAGTGTGATATATTCGCACAATACACATTTCGGACAATATGATCACACATTTACTTGTCAAGACAGTTTATATTAAACCGAAGGGTGGGAGGATAAATGTAACAACTAGGATAATAGGGGATTAAAATTGAGAAAGATGAGAACAAACAAGAGTGACATAATTGGTCATAATCTTGATAAGAAAGCCAGGTTAACCAAGGTAGGTGTAGTGTAACAACAAATTGCTTCTCTACACATGCAGATGGTTTCTATTTGCATGTGGCTATCGCTTCCACAAATCTCAGTTTACGTCCCTGACTGTTTCTACATAAAACTTTGAAAGCTGTTCGAACATTAATTTGTTACCAGTTGGGTATCTGAGATAGCTGCAGTTTGGCAGATTAGTATTTATACTAAGTGATGATTGAAGGTGAAATGAAAATTTGGACCGGTGGTCAGTGGTTCGAATCCGGCCGTGGTCCGACTTTTCATTTCGCCTTCAATCACCACCTAGTATAATTCTTTTACATTTCTTGTTGTTTTTTCGAGACGTTAATGTGTAAGGTTTATGTAGAGTGAGTGACATTAGTGGCTATCATATCATTCAAATAAGCATTCAAAAAGGTTGTAATAAATGAAGAGATTAATTTAAATTACGCTTCAAATTAGTTATTCCACACACTTTAACGAAATAATGATTGCTAATGTTCGTCACACTTCATAAAGCTTAAATGACAACATATCGTTATCAATCAACATTTACGTCATCAACCAGCAAATGTATTGTAACCAGAACCATCATTTATTGTTATTTCAATCTCTCTATAATTAAATTTACTTTTTCTCACGGAATCCATTCTGTAAATATCATTTATATACGAATGCGCAGATTGAGAATAAATTCGCTGAAAACCGTACCCCACTGGATATCTTGTTTTTGATATCACAATGAGAATTATGAATGTATTGAACAAAGATAGTTTTATAGAAACAGTATGTAGGTGTGTATGAAAGTAAGATGCAATAAACAAAGATGGATAACTTGAGGAATGCTTACGAAAATGTTACTCATATTAGGGAAAAGAATAGGTTAAAAGAATGTAACCGGATTAATTCATGTAGAAGAGATGAGGCTCTAGGAAATGTGAGAAACGAACAATTAATACCAGTTAATGGTGAGTGAGCGAAATGTAGAATTATGTAATTAAAATGAAACAGGACCAAATTATAGTCACCATGATAGTGTGAAATTGACCATACTCTCCTTTTGTATGGAGAGATTAGGCTGAAAGCGTTTTACAACAGTCACTTCCATGAAGCGTTCTAATTTAGGAATTTCCTGTAGGTTTATTATTTTAAAAGCTCTAGGGAAATCAACCTGACGTCTTGTGTCTTTGAGGTGTATGCTAATTTGACTGGTTGAGATCTTGCTTCCCATCAGATACAGATTCCCTAGAATATTCTCTGCAAACCGAATAGACACCCTCCACTCAGTCCTTTCAGTGTACTTACTACCGCAAATACATGTAACTTCATAAATAGTGTTGAAGTTAACATGATAAGGATATTTATTCAGTCTCGACCTTATTTGCACAACTTAAATAAGTTACTCTAACTGATTTATTAAATCATTCACGTAAATCACATTGATTTTGTTCCATATTACGATCCAAATGGGTGGTCATGGAGGTCACCTTCTGTACCAAACTTGAATATTACTTTGAAAACTGGATATCAACTTTGTAGTCCTGGAATGGGTCTTTATAGCGAGGTTAAGACGCTAAAGAATGAAGCAAAATATTTGTTTATTTTGCTTTTGTTCTGATATGCTGCACTGAGATTACACAACTAAAATACACAAACAATGAATGACATTAGCTCGTTACCTAAGTTTTTACAAACAATCTAATCCATATATTGACATACTTGTTATTCTCCGTTGTTTTGTTGGATAGAATTGTTCAACCTCTATTGGCATATGGGCTCCTATGCGGATGCCTCGATATTGCCTGGATGTTAGTTATGATAACTTGGTTGGTTGTGGCTAGCAGCAGAATCCATGACGCGCGTTTCGTCCTATTTGGGACTCAACACCACTGGGGTACAGGTATATCCACCTGACGAGTCCCAAACAGGACGAAACGCGCCTCTTGGATTCTTATACTGGCCACAACCAACCAAATTATCATAATCTAATCCATCATTGGATAAGATGTGTTCATTCCTTGAATTTCTAGGAGTCACTGACTGTAAAGACCATCGTGACGTCCACAAAAATGACTAGTTAGGGTTTTCTATTTTATGGAAAAAGCTACTTCTCTGGCAGAAATAAAGAAACTTTACCGACTACTATATTTGCTGTTAGAGTGGTGTTTAAATTCATTCATTTGTTCACTGATTAGAAGTGACTAGCTCATATTGGTGTGATTTTAAAAGTCATCCTAGCCAGTACAGAATTTATCAATCAGGTTTTGTTAACCTTGACTAGAAGGATTCATTTTTTAAGCAAATAAAGTAACCTAAGTGATTATTTCAGGTGTTGCCAAGATGGCCTATAGAACCACTCCCCATATTTTAAATAGCTCATTTATTTGAGCAATTTATGCGTTAGTGGAGCAACTTGACGTTTTGACTGCATTCCTTTAATTGATAGTTTTATATGGTCTGGCCGTATTACCACCTTCTGTTGAACTTCAGTTTGATGATAACTGTACACCCGGTGAGTCAGTAAACCAAGAGGTTTGGCATAGTAGTGTATTTTCATTCATGGTAATCTGCTGAAGGCAAACACCCGGACTCTTTGTCTTCAGTGGTAAGCCTTGAGTACAGAAATGATATACATTAGAATAACTGATTTATTTAGCAGAAAATGCTATTTTATACTATACATAGTATACGTTTATTCTCAGCGTTAACTAACGTATCTCTTTTGTATTGGTTTTTTCAAAATGAGAATACTTTGTTTTTTCCTTGTGAAGCTCAACAGAAGGGTATCGCAATCTACGGATTGTCAGTATCGGTAAGTAATCTGTAGTACATCTTCATGCCAAATGTTTAGTACCGTCTGCCTTCCCAGTGCAACTACAATAAATTTTTGAAGAAATCGTTAGCTTCATTAATTAAAATTGTCAGTAGTAAAAAACTGAGCAAGCAAATGAGAATAGTAGATATATGTACTTGCATATTTCACAGTATGAAAACATAAAATGGAAAACTTTTCAACTTTAAGCTAGGCTCTCTGTTTGTTCAATGCGTAAGATTTATAGTAAAATAAAACGGATTAAAAAGAATCAAAATCTTAGCTGAAATGTATTATAAAACATAGTTTCATGGTTTATTCTCATTTATAATTTATCAGATACTAATATTATAAATCTTGGTTCGAAAATTCTTTATTTTGGTAAAGTACTCACACACACGCACATACACATTATGTATGTTAGTCCTCAATTTTCAGGGCTACCTTTTAGTTCTTATCTTCTGTGGTTAGAAAGAATATACAAAAGGCAGAATACTCAAGATGGTTTCGAGGGGAGGTTAACTGAACACTGGTAACATATGTGATAGTCTTGTATCAGATGTGTAAAACATCGTTTTGTCATAAAAATAGTATATACAAGGGATGGGTACAGAAGCGAAATTGATGGTGTTTATTTTTCGCTAAAAAAGAGCGTAAAAACGTCGATTTGTATTGATCTAGAAGATTGTTATAGTGATGAGTGCGTGTTGGTCAAATACTTACTGCAGACAGAGTGAAGAATTTAAATCAGAACAACATAGCCATGATACAGGAAAAATAATTTTTAAAATTAGGCATCGTGGTGTCATGAAGAGTAAGAGTTCATCGAAGTTTCCATGTTGATTTGACGATGAGGTAATAAGACAAAAACGGAAAAAACCAGACTTTGCATTATTCTGTGAGTTTCCTTACTCATTTAGAGTTTTGCATGAGAGTGAAGTATTCTTGGTTTTGGCTCCTAAAGACTTTACAAATCAGTTCCCTGTTGGTATCAGGCATGCTGCTATATAAGCTTTATGTAGCGTGTTTGACATTAGTAGTCACTATTCCGTTTTAATGGTGTGTGAAACGAGTGGTTTTGGGCATAGTTTTAATTATTCTCTTCATTTGTTGTACTATTTTTAATCTAGAGTGCCTCCACATTAAGCTTACATACATGCCAGATATCGACAGTGAAACGGTCGCTACTTACCTTGAATAACGAAACTAAGAATTCTGATCCCATTACATTTATTTATTCATATTTGGTCACCTACCGTGATAAGCAGATGTGAGGACTGGCAACTTGAATCATGGTGCAGAAATATCAAGTTCCGTTTTGCCATCAGTTGACTAAAGCTGATCAGATAAAAACGATACAACCTTGTAAAAGGTTTTATATGGTTCTACTTGCCTAATTATTTTAAGGTAGCCAGAAAATTATCAAGGATTTCAAGAATGATTTCTGAACATATTGAAATGAACTAAGAAGTGACTACAAACCAGGGAGCGACGGACAGCTGTTTCGTCCCAGCATGGGACTCCTCAGTGGCATGCATTTAAATCAAAACCCTTAATCTGACTAACAGAAGCCGTTGGTTGGCCACACATTGCGGAGAATATGACGTCAGCAAATATTTATCTGCCAATCTGACTACCTGAAATAGCATATGACAGTCAGACTTGTACTGCTATAATAGGCGATGACTGAAATTAAAACGGAAATCTAGATGAAGACAAGATTCGAATCGACGGACTCAGTGGTTCACAAACTGATCTAAAATATCCAGCTGCCGACCAAATTTACCATATTCAAAAAATCATGTTAACCTTCATCCAATCTGCTGAAACCTCGCACGGTTAAATAGTTCACTCGTTACTAGCCGGTCGTAAACCCGGATGAAAAAAGGAAGATTAGGCATAAGGCTAGCAACCCTAGCCCGGAAAACCAATCCAATCTCTAAACAAACTTCAAAACTCAAAGAAAATGTAAAAAAAAATAAAAATAAACTCATTCCTCGTTGAAATCGGAAAAACGAAATGACACCGGTTAGTGAAAACCTTCAGGAAGTCAACTGCCCGATGTGTCTTCTCTCCCTCGATGAAAGCGAATGTAAGGATGGGGACATAGAATGTCCGCACAGTGTTGGAAGCTGGCTGGCAAGGCTGACCAGATTGCAAAAGATATGAGAAGATATGGCGTAGAATAGAAGTGCTTGGAATCTGCGAGTGTAGATGGGATGGGAGTGTACTCTCCAAACTGTCAACTCGAGAGTCAATAGTCAACTCCGATATTGTCACCCACACGACAACCACGAGCACGGCACACTGAGTTTCCCAGTGGCTATCATGATGTCGCCAACAGCATTGAAAGCTCTCTCTCATAAAGTGGGAACCCCATCTCCTCCTGCACGATCAGGGTTATGACAGCAAGATAGATTCAACTCAAAAGGATGGAAAGTCACAATCATACAATGCTACGCTACACTACGATACATACCTACAAATAATGCAGATGAAGATAAGAAGGAGGAATTGTACAGACAACTGCAATCAGTACTGGACAAGAAACCACCTCAGTTGGCGACATCAAAATTCATTTTAATGGGTGACATGAATGCCAAACTGGGAGCAGACAACACAGGCAGGGAAGTGATCATGGGTTGAGAAGCACTCGGCGAAGTGATGAAGGAGAATGGAGAACTGTTTTCAGACTTCTGCGTGATTAATGGTTTGGTGATTGGAGTGAGGGAGTGTGTCCAAACACAAGGATATTGACAAGGAAGTGACGTGTATTTGATTTCACCAGACACCAGGACACACTACAGTGGAAATCAGATCGACTTCATCTGAATGTGAAGAAGGTGGAGATGGAGGCGCAGTCAGCCTACTGGACACACGATCGGATGAAGAAGGGGAGCAGATGTAGGTGGTTCACACCACTCGCTATTTAGTGCGAGGAACCTACCTTCCAAATCAAGTTGAAAGTCTTCTCAGAAGTTGGTGATAGACAGTCACAGTTGAAGTTGAACACCCAGAACAGAAACTGAAGGAGGAAAGTGCGTCAGCCATCAGGATGAAATATATGAGCAACATCTCTGAAGGGATCTGCATGGAAGAACACTGGAACTCTGTGAAAGAGGTGTGGAAAGAAACCTGTATAAATGTGTTAGGAAGGAAGGAAGGAAGGAAGGAAAGAAGAAGAAGAAACGAGAAAGGGGAATCGAATGTATGTCGACGGACACATGGAAGCTGATATAGCAGGGAGAGGAAGATGGTGGAGCAGAAGATGAACCAGTTCACTCCAGTGCTGTGCTGTGCTATGCTGTGCTATGCTATGCTATGCAGTGCAGTGTAGTGCAGGGCAGGGATGAACAAAGAAAAGTGGAACTGAATACAACCTACAAAACACTACACTGGACAAAGAGGTGAAGAAGAGTGCGTGGAAAGACAAAAGACACTTTTACGACACACTTGCAAGTGAAGCAGAACAGGCTGCTGGTAGGAGAGATAGAGACCCGACAACACTATATCAAATAACGAGGTTACTATTTGGGAGTGGAGAGATGAATGCAGATGAAACTGATGAGAGATAGTGAAGTAAACCGAGTAAGCAAAGTGGAGAAGCAAATGAAACGATGGTCTGACCACATCAAAACACTCTTGCATCGACCACCACTACCACCACCACCACCGCCACCGCGAAAATCTGCAAGTTGGCAGAAGAGGCGAGGCAAGGCAGAGATGACGGAGGTGATGAAGATACCCAACCAACAACAAAAACGACAACAAGATGCACCAATCACCATGAACAGGAGGAATTTATAGGAAGTAGTCTCTTTCATCTACCTTCCTAGACAGCATCGTTCCAACTACAGGCGGCGTCGGCGGCGGTGGCGGCGGTGGCACAGATGAGGATGTCAAAACCAGGATCTGAAAGACGACAAGACAGGCCTTCCTGCATAAATCTGAAATCAGTGTGGAGATCTACTACACTGCACCCAGCGAAAGCGTGAATAAGATCCGCATTTTCAACACTAATAATGTTTGTCTGTCCTCCAACTGAATTCAGTCTACGATGAACAACAACTTGAAATATTTCCAAATCTCCACAACTCCTGAAAATTTAATTGAACTGGTGCTCATTGGTGACTAGCTTCGAGAAGTATTCCCAAAGTTCCAATGAGAAGTCGTGACCGGTGGAGTCAAAGCCTGATGGCCATGAGGACAGATACTCAACGATGACATTGAGTGGCGGTTGCACTATATCGTGAGCTAACAGAAGTTGGAAATATGGAGCATTGGATTCTGACTTAGTGGCTCAATGGTAACGCGCTGGCCGCGGAACCTGAAGGTCGCGCGTCCGATCCCTGCTGGTGTGGGGTCGTGGGTGCGCACTGCTGAGGAGTCCCATACTAGGACGAAACAGCTGTCCAGTGCTCCCAGGTTTCCTTTGTTCCTCCAACTGATGTCAGTCTACGATGAATAACAACTTGAAATATTTCCAAATCTCCACAACTCCCTCGAAATCTAAATAGCTCAATATTTTCCTGGAGTATTTCATACATCTGAGAAGCATACTTCACAAAAGACCATACTCAGATTGAGGTCAGACAGAGGGACAGACAAATCAAAGTATTACCTGTCACAAAAGTACATCCATTCAATTCGCCGCACTACACAGCATCATGCAAAGAACTAAGGGATAAAAAAGGCTAGCTGTCAAAAGAGACGAAAGAATGTGGAAAGGTACAAGATAAAAATTTTTTAATTTTTGAAGATGTCGAAGTGTAAAATACATCTTCGCCACTGTGACTGATCATCAGGTATATCACCAAGAATCTCCAACTATTCATTCCTGTCATTTTAAGGACCTCATTCAGATAACCCACAACTACTTACACTGCTCAAGCCATTAGTCAGAGACTTCATGAACTGACATCAAATCTGGATCTGGTCTCCTTAGTTTTTAAAACAATTCTTACTTTGGGTATCACTGTACATCGAGATAAGCGGTGGGTTGCTATGCATAACACATGTCCAAGCCACTGCATCCGATGGAAATTCACAACTTGATCGACTGACTTGATTCCTTTGCCTGGTAAACTAAGCCATCAAATGACTAGTGTAGTTTGCATATTGAAGTGAATATACAGTTTTCATTAGTGATTGAGAAGTGCTTAACATTTGTTGCAGTTTAAAAGAACATTTAACGCAAGTCACTTACTTCCTTATCAGTAACCTGGATAGTACAGAGACCATTCTTTTCATGTCCTTGAAATGATAGGAAAGGTTTGTCGCTGAGGAGAGGATATGATGGCTTAATGTTCTGTGCGTCTTGATATTTGTCATGCACGTTTAGTCAGCAGGCTTGGTGAAGTCATCAACACTGTTTTCACTTTCGAATGTTATACAGATTTTACGTAGTGTTCTTGCTAACACTGGCTATATATATGCTACATATAGTTATGATAATCCATACTAAGTACAGTTTTACAGACTGGACTCTGAGGGATGTTAAGGCCGAAGTAGGCGGAGTGTGATTGTGTTCATGGACGCATGATTTTAAATTCATTAGATTAAGCTATCTAGCCACATCAACTACAAAAGTGTTTTAAAGGTCTACATCTGAAAGTATATGGAAAAGATGTTTCTATTGCTGTTGTTTAAGCCTAAGGAAATAATGACTTCATAGTCAAAGTGAAGATGATGATGATGATGACGATCGAACTGTTAGGAAACTAGTATTATCAAAGCAGACGCATACAGTGCGGAAGGCAAGTACACTTTTTTGTGGACAAAATCTCTCTTTTGAAAGAAATTCACAGACGGTGATTAGTGTAGTCTTGTTAATTAATCTTGGTGACCAGCAGTGGAATCAGGGACTCACGTTTCGCCCTATTTGGGACTCGTCCACTAGATGTACCTAGACTTCAGTGAGTGATGTTGTTTCGAAGGATATTCGAATCTTGCATCCACTGCTTAAAACGCCATAATGTTATCCAATAGACCACTGAGGTACGATAACCACCTCTTGTGCAATGTGCATCAACATATATAAGAACAGGGAATCAGAAGTATAGAAAACAGCAGTCGATATCTTTTGGACAAGAGGCGATTATCGAACCTCAGCGGCCAAGTGGATAACGCTTTAGAGTTTGAAGTAATGAGTATGGATTTGAGTCTCAGCAGGGGAAACGTTACTCACTGGGGTTCAGTAACACCCAGCTGACTAGTCTGAAGTAGGGCGAAACACGCGTCCTGGATTTCCGTGCTAGTCATCAAGACGAATGAATATAAGGTCTTAAATGTGCATCAGTATCGAAGCATCCTCATTGGAGCCCATCTGCCAAGAATGGTTGAGCGATTTGGCCATGTAAGACAATGGGGAATTACGGGTATCAAAACAATAATCTTGTTAGTGCTTTCAATCTCCGAACTGCATTGATATTTTCATACCGTATAATTTATGTGTCTGCAGTATCAAGGAGGCTACATAAATCTATTTTTAGATGACAAAGTAACTCTAAGTTGTAGAGATAAAATGATTGTTTTAAAAAACTTTTTAAAGTCACATTTTAGTATTAATTAGCGACTTACCTTGCATTAGATTTCACGAAGTCCTCATGAAAAGCCATGACCTGCAGCATCAAGTACGCAGGAGGTGAAGGTAGCTATTCACCAATAGTGCGGGATTAGTGTAGCAGAAGATGGAAAACGAGAGCCACTGAATTCTAACCCAGGGTCTTAATGGCAACATGCTTGCCATGAGAGCTAAATATTTTGAGTTCTTTTTTTTACGGAGACAATGATAAGTACAACTGGATAATCTCTACTTTTAGTGGTCATCCAGCTAATATTTATCATTGATGAACACTGAAACGAATGGTGACACTTCATATACACCACAAGTGATGATACAGGAATGGTGAGTTTATCATTTACAAAAGTTGATTTCATTTACTGTGTGATGATATCAGATATTTCGATATTATCATTCTTATAACAGTTTTGAAAATCTTTCACTGAGTGAGACATAAATTAAATGTTACATCTTATAGGAGCTTGCCAATTCAGTACTTAGAAGTTCTTATTTATTAACGGTCTAGCTAAGCCGCCTACGTGAATTTACCCCTTGTTCAATTTTGACACTCATTTTTGAAGATGAATTTATTACTTTGGGAGGATTGAGAACATTCTCATTCGACTTATTTGAGCTCAGGTAACGAGTTTTAGTGTTAGTAATGACCTTACACTCAGTTACAAAGTTGGTTAGATAAGGGAAAGCAGAGAAATAGTACACAAACATTAGGACACATATCAGCCAATGTCTAATTCGGCAAGAAATAAAACATACTCAGGAGTAGGATAGAAACTTATCCAAGTAGTCCCTTACTTTTAGTTAAGCTGGATTTTGGAAAAACTGTAGACTGCAGTTGAGGCCTGTTAGGTAGCAGGTTACAATGGTTAGGAAGTTAAATTAATACTAAGTCAAAATTAGTTGTGTTGATACACAAGATTTGACATGTCTTCCTCAATATTTTTGTAATTTGTAAGTTTATGCCTTTCTTTTATAACCCATCTTGCCTTAAATGTTTTGGATTATCCCATAGTTCCTTACGGTAAATAATATCGCTGCTGCAGTTTTTTCCCCTTAGTTGTAGCAATAGTGGGTTTGAAAAATCGAACCCGTTTATTTACACAACGGTTCGTTGGGTCACGCCATGTTTCAAGAAACATTTTCACACAACTTTCTCCAAATAGTGAGTACTGTTTCCAAATCCGTTCTTTTAGATTTATCAGTGCAACTTCGTTTGTCTTATCGTACATCAAGACAAGAGATGACAAATTTTGATGTATCCCTTTTTTTTGCTTCCTGATCGTTTCCCTGAAGAAGGCCGACCTGATTTGCAGCGGTAGCACTGTTTCTCAAAGTGTGAATTAAGTTGTACGCATTTGTTGTGATGACCAGCAGAGGAATCCAGGACCCATGTTCTGGCCTATTTGGGACTTGTCAACTGGATGAACCAGTACCCCAGTGAGTGATGTTTTCGCCGCTTAGAATGGAACCCACTGCCCATCACTTCTAAACCCGAAGAGAAAGTGTATTTTAGTGTATTAATTTTGATTGCCTTGTTAGCTATGAGTGGATTTTTTCTTAGCTAACATTGTAAACTGACAATTAATTTCCTTGAATTCATTATCACTACTGACGCTTCTTCCTTTTCCAGAGGTAACACATTGAACAGATGTGATTGGTAAAGATTCTTGTTTGGGTTTTAGACTAAAAGGAATATTGACTGAAATATCCCAATGAAGCTAATGAAAAGATTTGTTGAACCTTTGACCAGTCGAAGGTTTGTAAAACCGGTAAGAAAGATGGGTCAACGGAAGACAGGTTTACTTTGAAAAATAACTAAATGGTAGTTTTCAGCGTCAGTGAATCAGTTTTCATGCTTTCTATTGTGATGAAAAATGTTTACGCTACAAAACTCTAAATAAGCGAAAATGACGAAGGGTTATCAGGACCTTTATGAGAATTCTGAAGCTTTTGAGTTAACACATGATTGTACATATAGCTGGTCTATTGGATAATTTCCAAAAGATCAATGAATTTGACGCTCTAGAGAGTTTTTGGAATGCCATTGCCGCCTGTTTAATGTCCAAAAGTTAAACACCAGCATTTTAATGAGTGTTCATACCAATTGTAGACATCAAGGCTAAAACTAAAGAAGAAATTGAAAAGGGAATTGTGCTTGATTGGAACGACATCTTTAATGAGCAGCTGAAATTTGGGGTTAAGAAAAGGCTTTCTCAGTCGAGAATGAAGCACTACAAACAGAGTTTCCATATAATGCTATGACTTTATTTTATCTATTGTTAAGACCTTAGCTTTAAATACTTGATGAGAATGTACAGGTTTACGGCAAGTTTTGACCTGGAACTTTCCAAGTATGCATGTTTACAAACTGTTCTTGACCTTAAATGACCACATATTTCGTTTTCCCTTGGATTAAAACTTCTTCAATCAAGTGACCATCTTTCCCGGAATTCTCGATTTTACCTTCTCTTGAAAATAATTATTAATTCTCACATACTTCAAAAGTTTTAGTAGCTATTTTATCCCTAGCTAGGAAAACTATGAAGTTTTTGTCTTCCTTCCAAAGAAAATCATCATTGTGAAGTTCTAGCCGAAATCATTAATGATAACTTATCTGCAAGTGGCGTAGAAGTGACTCTAAAAGGTACCCTAGGAATCACTGAAACAATCAATTAAGTCTCATTGTTTACTAAAAAAACTTTTTTCCAGTCCAAAATAAATGAACGTAAGTAGTTATTTCAGAGTTAGTAAGGTGGCTTCAGAGTCAGAACTCTGACATTACTGCAGTTGTTCAGGCTTTTCACTGTTTGATAGATTGTGTGAATAATAGTTGAAAAGTTAATTTTGATTATGTTACCAGGGTAATGGACAAAATGTTGTAATAAAATATCGAGACTTAGATAAAGTCAGACAGTATGCACTTACTGCTAATTCATATCCACTACTCAACTAGATATCGCAGGGTGGTTAGAAATATTTCATTTTCGCTTGACAAATTTACTGAGCATGTCTATGCTTTATTATCAGCGTTGAAGATGAGAGAAATTTCACTAGTTCAACGTAGTCAGAAAAGCCGTTAAGATACTTAGCAAACCCCTGTCAAGCAGGATATGATACAGTAGAATACTTTAATAAATAATGGATTTCATTGCTTAAAGTTTATGTGTGTTCGATTTGGGTTGAAACCACTTGGAAGGCTATCACAACTAAGGAACACTGTAGGCCTCTTTTCTGTTATCTTTAGACTTCCAGGCAGTATGAATCCACCAAACGAGGAGGAACTGGGTCTAGCACCGATATCTTTCATAGTGAGGAAGTTATCACTTCAGCCGTTGAGTTGTGTTTGATTAGCTAACCGTTGCCAACTCCTGTCAAATGACTTTACAGTACTGAAGAAACGGACATCAAAAAGAATGCTTGTTATGGACAATTGGATGGTTGTCATTACATATGGTACACTTTGCACTAAACCGTCATTTGCAAAATATGCTTCGTTTCCTCTTCCGCTTCTCTCTTGATTTGCACTTTATACATTCTTATCAGCAACATCCAATGTAATACGCCTGCTTTATCCCTTGCGTTGCTCTTTGCAGAATCCTTACCCATTGCTGGTAATTCCCTATGATTCCTGCTACCCTCTCAACATATACTACTTATATCCATTCTTATCAGCGACGCCCACTGCAATATGACCATCGTTCCATGTCATAGGTGAGTATCAATCCTCACACCCAACTCGGTTGACATCGGCGACCAAGTATTCTTTGAGAAACCAAAATAAGTTCGTAACAAGGCAACACACTAGTCAGTACTCGAATTTTGTATAATTTCTACGTTTTCAATGTCACTTTTTAACCTCATGAAGAAAGAGAATTCCACTCTTCATAGTACATTAATCATATTTGGCGTCCAGTGCTTTCCTATTTTTTTTTCAGCTTTCTTATGCGATATCTTCGTTGTTTTTTTATACAATTAGGTGTGAATAGTTTGATATTTTTGAAAGTCAAATCAGCATAAAAGTGATACATAAAATCAGAAACCATAGAATTTATTATTGTATTATATGCTTATTTTTCTGTGCATTAAATCATAACATTTTAAGAAAGAAAGGATGTTAGTTGGGAAACGTTACTTTTACATAACAGAAACAAACAAGACTCCAGTATGCGATCAACGTTTTGCTTACTATCCAATACGTTCTAATTTTCTCTTTGCATAATACAGATGAAATTTCGGTAGAATAGGTGATCACATACACTTTCTCCAGTTCTTTGCGTTTCTTCAAGTTGCCATTGAAAGAAGACTATTCACCGCAAGTATTTGGCACAAAGATATGTGTAATAAGAATAAGATGGAGAGAAAATTTGGGTCACCGCAGTATTCTAATCTTTAACTTGTAGATTTTCTCATTCAGACTTTATCAGCTGAGGTATGAAAAGTGGCTGCTAACCAGCTTTCTATCTAATTTCGATCGTCAATTGTTTCTACCAGTGACAGAAACCTTGTCAATGATCCTAATTGATGTGTCACTTCTTCCAATCATTTTTCAGACAAAATGCTGTACTGAAATATCAATTTATTGATGCACAGGTTCAGATACTAATGAAGAATGATGAACTATTAGTTTAAAATCTGTTCTGTACTACTACTAAAAATGCTACTACTACTGTTTACTAAGTGAAATTAAATGTGTATTGACGTTTTTAGTGTTAAACTCAATGAAACGCTTCTGTAAATCCTTCGTAATCACACCATTTACACGCCTTTTTATATAGATGCTGCCTAATTTCTATCCCAACAGTCACTTTTCATTTCAGACAGCGGCATATATATTCATGGATAACTTCATAAGTACCTTAGTGTATTCCATACTAGATTTGTTTATTCGATATATAGCGCACAGTGATACAGTATTATTTACTTGATTACGTTTCGAGCATAAATTATTGCTCATAATCATATCAATGTAATCACACTTCTTTCGACATCTGATTTTATAGTCCTGTCACCTGATTTCTCTTTGTTTTTTGATTGGTAGTAAAGTTTTCCATATCTCTGGTATAGGTGTTGCGTCATTCCTATTACATGTGTTGGGTGTGGATTCGATGAACAAAGATTCAGTAATTAATCTCTCTCTCCACCTAGCTATATTAGACTTAAGTACAGTGGTTTTGTCCCATCCTATTGTGTGGTTGTGTGTTAATGAATGTAATGCAATGGCTGAGTGTTTTTCTAGGTTATTGATCTTATTGGGGTCTGGCGTTCTATGTTTAGCTAAGTTCTGTTAATCTAACTGACCCCGACCGGCTAGTTTGACCTATGTATTTGACTTCACAGTCATTACATGGAATTTGGTAGATTATATTATTTTGCTTAATTGGTTCTATCGGATCTTTTAGCCGACAAAGCTTACCTCTAAGTGAGTTTGTTGGTTTAAATGCCACCCTAATTCCAACCTTGTTGAGAATCCTACGTATGGTTTCTGATGTTCCTTCCTTGTATGGTATCACAATAGAGGTGTTGATTTCCTTTCTACTTATGTTGTCACTATTATTTGTATTTGTATTAGTGTTATTATTTTGCTTCTTATGTGTCCGTGTGAATTTCTTAATAAAATGATGGGGATAATTATTAATTATTAACGCTTCTTTTATGTGTTTCAATTCCTTATTTAAGTCCTTACAATGACTAGTGAGTTTCTCAGCTCTGTTATTTAGACATTTGACTAAACCCGCTTTAACTGACACTGGATGAGATGACTTGAAGTCTAGATACCTGTTAGAATGTGTTGGTTTTCTGTAGACGGTAGTATCTAAACCACCATCTATCCTTCGTTTTATTCTGCAATCCAACATAGGTAATTCTCCTTGTTCATTTTCTACTTCGTAAGTGAATTGGATTGCGTTAACTACTGAGTTTATGTGTGTCAAGAAACTGTCGATATGTTCCGATTTCAACACTGTAAATGTGTCATCTACATATCGCCACCATATCTTAGGTGTCGGATTATATGTTCGTAAAGCCATATCTTCCCAACTATCCATAAATATATCTGCTACTATAGGGGATATTGGTGATCCCATTGCTACTCCTTCTGTTTGTCTATATATCTTTCCCTGAAACTTGAAGACTGTCGAGGTTAAGCATAACTGCACTCCTAACATGATTTCACCAACCGATGCCTTGGTTCTTTGAGTAAGTTGTGAGTCAGTATCTAGTTGATTTCTGACTGCCTCCAGTGCCATATTGATTGGTATTTTAGTATAAAGACTTGTTACGTCAAAACTAACCATTTTTTCATTCTCTTCTATGTGCAGGTCATTAAGTTTTTGTTTCAACTCGTAAGAATTTACTAGTCTAGAGTTGGAACGGTCTCTAACAGGACGTAATACTGATGCTAAATACTTTGATATCTCATATGTTGGTGTGTTCGGAAGTCAACTATCGGCCTAATGGGATAACCTGCTTTATGAACCTTAATAGTACCGTAAATTCTGCTAGGATTATTAGTTTTTGGCATTAAAGTAAACCATTCGGACTTACCTAGAGATGGCTTCAGTCGGCGTATCAGATCTGTTGTAGATTTCTTAATTTTATTCATGACAGTATCTATAGGTTTCTTAATCTCTTCATATGGCCCTGTTTGGATATGTTCATCCATTTTTTAAGATAATCCGATTTGTCCATAACTACTGTTGAGTTACCTTTGTCAGATTTAGCAATTACTATACTATTATCATTTCGGGGTAGCATTTAAACCAACAAACTCACTTAGAGGTAAGCTTTGTCGGCTAAAAGATCCAATAGAACCAATTAGGCAAATAATATAATCTACCAAATTCCATATAATGACTGTGAGGTCAAATACATAGGTCAAACTAGCTGGTCGGGGTCAGCTAGATTAGCTAGCTAAACATAGAACGCCAGGCCCCAGTAAGATCAATAATCTAGAAAAACACTCGGCCATTGCATTACATTCATTAACACACAACCACACAATAGGCTGGGACAAAACCACTGTACTTAAGTCTAATATAGCTAGGTGGAGAGAGAGATTAATTACTGAATCTTTGTTCATCGAATCCACACCCAACACATGTAATAGGAATGATGCAACACCCATACCAGAGATATGGAAAACTTTACTACCAATCAAAAAACGAAGAAAAATCAGGTGACAGGACTATAAAATCAGATATCGAAAGAAGTGTGATTACATTGGTATGATTATGAGCAATAATTTATGCTCGAAACGTAATCAAGTAAATAATACTGTATCACTGTGCGCTATATATCGAATAAACAAATCTAATATGGAATTACATTCTACCGCAGTGCCCACGTTTTTCACTTACATTAGTGTATTCTTTGGCAAAAGTTTCATTCTTCTTACATAGGGGATATTTTATCATTGCAGAATGTGTGAAGTTGCAGTGATGTGATAGTGTGTTGTTTTACGAGGTCTAATCACGCATGACACCGTCCGTTCATGCATCTTTGTTAAAGTCACAAAAATCTACTTTTTCAGTAAAACCACTCCAATATCCTTTTTTCAGTTTAGGAGAAACTGGAGGGAACAGATACTTTTAAATTTCAATGATAGTTACTATTGTTTGTTGTTATCATGTTTTACGTTGTAGCAAACCATAATCAAGGTCAGAAGATTGCTTTGCACAACCATTGGAAGCTAGAAGTGTATACTATTGTGGCGAAAATACTTGCATGCAAAAGGTACTGCATAAAGTCGCGGTTGGGTGGAGGCAGTCGGCAAGAAGCCCTGCAACTAGATTTCATGCTTACTGACACTAGGTAGCCAGGTGGGGAATGATTTCGCCTCACGTATTAAAAATTCATGTCATCCACTGCTGTAGTTAGAGACATTGACAACTAGTTATTCAAGCCACAATTTATCCCATGAACAACAACATGAAACTGGTTACTTTCTAGTAAAAAGTCATTGATACTATATTGAAGACTGTTTAGATTAAGGATTGGAAAGTGCCAGATAGTGAATCTGTGTACGCCGATCAAAATACCAAATTATTGTCATAAAGATTGTGGACTACCCCAGTTATTGTGTATACTTAAGGCAAATTTTATTTCTTCTGCAGTTTTGGCATTATTTTTCTACTAGTGTAGATTTAGTATTACCGTGTCTTTGTGTTTCTTGTAGATTACATATTGATATGTACTGCTGACAGACATGACTATTTGCAGACCACCTATATCTACTGAAGTGAGGTCAGTTTTCAACCTCCGGTCTCACCTAACTGTGTCATTCTCAGTTCTTACTATGGACTTTGTGAAGATCTGCCCTGAATCTGTGTATTACTACTTCACTTAACTAGCCAATCAGAGTTCGAAAATATAAATGGTTAAGATCTGTGAATTTGGTCAGTCAAACCTATTAAACTGG
Source organism: Heterobilharzia americana (assembly GCA_944470555.2). Lineage (NCBI taxonomy): Eukaryota > Metazoa > Platyhelminthes > Trematoda > Strigeidida > Schistosomatidae > Heterobilharzia > Heterobilharzia americana. The sequence continues at coordinate 2,951,256 of OX104134.1, forward strand.
GCTTTCAGTATTTGGATAAACTACCACAGGTTAACCGTTACTACTTATTAGTGTGAGTGGTCTGTAACTCTTCTTGTCAATCGGTAGCAAGTTCTACGGTTCGAATACTTTGACCTTCTGGGAAAATCAAGTTGAAATGAACTATCTGGGTCTCATCTGAATGTTTTAAACCCAGACTGTTGACTTCTCAACCATATTATATGATTTTAATTTCTTTAATTGAGAAATAAAACTGAGAGTATAACGAATCTTTCAGAATCATGAACGTTGGAAGTAAAAGAATACGGAAGGTATTTAACAACAAAAGCAGCAGTTATAGTTTCATTAACTGATATTGACTTACTAGGTCGTTTTGTACCGTAGTATGATTTGATGAAGAGTATTTGCTAATAATAATAATACTAGTAATAACAATAATCACCTTATTTCAGACAATAACTTATAATACAGCTTCGGATTCTTAGTATGAAATTTCAACAAATTTTCTTATTGTACAATATTTTCAAATTAAAAAACCCTGGCAGTCAAAAAAAGCGGTATGACAGGCAGTATATCTACAACAGCAATTAGGTTTTAGGTAATAATCTAACTTCTTAGCTGTTGCACATGGAATGGATATAAAAGCACGCTCAACTTTGGTGGTGGAGGTTCATACATCTGCTGTGAAAAGTTACTGTTCCAGCTACGGGTTGCTGTAATAGATGTATGGTGCACTACTGTACGTTTGCGGGACCAACTGCTGTCTTCTGTCTAACGACAGACAGGAGATATTTTAAAAGTGGATGACAGCAAGTTTTACGGTTTGTTAACATTCAAATGGTAAAAAAGAATGAAAAAGAAGAAATTTTGTGAAATATAATCAGTTGAATGTATTTCTAGTAGCCGAATAACGTCGCCTAGGTAACTAGTTCACTCGTTACTAGCCGGTCCTAAACCGGATGAAAAAAGGAAGATTAGGCATAAGGCTAGCAACCCTAGCCCGGAAAACCAATCCAATCTCTAAACAAACTTCAAAACTCAAAGAAAATGTAAAAAAAATAAAAATAAACTCATTCCTCGTTGAAATCGGAAAGACGAAATGACACCGGTTAGTGAAAGCCTTCAGGAAGTCAACTGCCCGATGTGTCTTCTCTCCCTCGATGAAAGCGAATGTAAGGATGGGGACATAGAATGTCCGCACAGTGTTGGAAGCTGGCTGGCAAGGCTGACCAGATTGCAAAAGACATGAGAAGATATGGCATAGAATAGAAGTGCTTGGAATCTGCGAGTGTAGATGGGATGGGAGTGTACTCTCCAAACTGTCAACTCGAGAGTCAATAATCCACTCCGATATTGTCACCCACACGATAACCACGAGCACGGCACACTGAGTTTCCCAGTGGCTATCATGATGTCGCCAACAGCATTGAAAGCTCTCTCTCATGCAGTGGGAACCACTCTCCTCCTGCACGATCAGGGTCATGACAGCAAGATAGATTCAACTCAAAAGGATGGAAAGTCACAATCATACAGTGCTACGCCGCACTACGATACATACCTACAAATAATGCAGATGAAGATAAGAAGGAGGAATTGTACAGACAACTGCAATCAGTACTGGACAAGAAACCACCTCAGTTGACGACTTCAAGATTCATTTTTATGGGTGGCATGAATGCCAAACTGGGAGCAGACAACACAGGCAGGGAAGTGATCATGGGTCGAGAAGCACTCGGCGAAGTGATGAAGGAGAATGGAGAACTGTTTTCAGACTTCTGCGTGATTAATGGTTTGGTGATTGGAGTGAGGGAGTGTGTCCAAACACAAGGATATTGACAAGGAAGTGACGTGTATTTGATTTCACCAGACACCAGGACACACTACAGTGGAAATCAGATCGACTTCATCTGAATGTGAAGAAGGTGGAGATGGAGGCGCAGTCAGCCTACTGGACACACGATCGGATGAAGAAGGGGAGCAGATGTAGGTGGTCCACACCACCCACTATTCAGTGCGAGGAACCTACCTTCCAAATCAAGTTGAAAGTCTTCTCAGAAGTTGGTGATAGACAGTCACAGTTGAAGTTGAACACCCAGAACAGAAACTGAAGGAGGAAAGTGCGTCAGCCATCAGGATGAAATATATGAGCAACATCTCTGAAGGGATCTGCATGGAAGAACACTGGAACTCTGTGAAAGAGGTGTGGAAAGAAACCTGTATAAATGTGTTAGGAAGGAAGGAAGGAAGGAAGGAAAGAAGAAGAAGAAACGAGAAAGGGGAATCGAATGTATGTCGACGGACACATGGAAGCTGATATAGCAGGGAGAGGAAGATGGTGGAGCAGAAGATGAACCAGTTCACTCCAGTGCTGTGCTGTGCTATGCTGTGCTATGCTATGCTATGCAGTGCAGTGTAGTGCAGGGCAGGGATGAACAAAGAAAAGTGGAACTGAATACAACCTACAAAACACTACACTGGACAAAGAGGTGCAGAAGAGTGCGTGGAAAGACAAAAGACACTTTTACGACACACTTGCAAGTGAAGCAGAACAGGCTGCTGGTAGGAGAGATAGAGACCCGACAACACTATATCAAATAACGAGGTTACTATTTGGGAGTGGAGAGATGAATGCAGACGAAACTGATGAGAGATAGTGAAGTAAACCGAGTAAGCAAAGTGGAGAAGCAAATGAAACGATGGTCTGACCACATCAAAACACTCTTGAATCGACCACCACCACCACCATGTGCAACTCCTCCAGAAATACTACTGGCAGGCCAGCCACAGAAATATCAGTGGACAGAAAGCCTCCGACAAGAGCAGAAATGGAGTTCTGGACGCCATGATGTTACTGAAAGGTGACCTAAGTCCTTGCGAAACGGGAGCTGGCGCTGAACCATGTTGCTGTCCACCCCTAGCTAGCAAAATGTTGAGATGCATCATCATGGAGAGACTAAACAATGAGCTGTATTCAAAATAACAACCGGAACAGGCTGACTGGCTGGCTGGCTGGCTGGCTTGTTTCAGGAAGAACAAATTATGTGCGGATCAAATTTCAACGCTGCGCTACACATCATCATAGAGCAGAGTACAGAATGGCAGTCAACTGAATCTTTACCTCAACTTCATCGACTTTGAAAAGGCCTTCGACAACGTCGACCGAGAAGTAATTTGACAGGCAGCTGCTTCAACACTATGGTTTTAGAGCCACAAACCTTCATGAATCTCATTCAACAGCAGCTATACGCTATATGATGCTACATGCCAGCTGAGTGATTCACAATGGAAAGCTCAATGACATCTTCGAAGTGAAGATAGGAGTAAGACAAGGCTGCCGCGTACTATCACCGATGATCTTCCTGATTGCGTTGTGATCGACTGTACTGTACTGTACTGGATCATGCGACAAACTGTGAGGAGCGAGAAGATGGGCATACGCTAGCTGGACCAATGAAAATACAGAATAAGACCCCTAGACCCTACTGCGGTTACATTTTTGTGGCCAATTTATCTGAAGTATTCAAGTTTAAATGTGAAATGCACCTATGCTGCCAGATAGTTGGGTAGTATCTCTTTCATTTATTACTGTCTATTTGACGGTTTGATACATGAACTAGAAATGAAATTCAGGCTTGTATCGAAATTCATACCAGTAGCCAACAGGTGTTTTTCCAATTTCTCCGTTTAAACTTATTTTTAAAAAGTGTCAAGAAACGTTTCATAGATTAATATGAATTGTTTGTAAAAGTATTTGCTTCTCTGGTACGTATCTGCACCTTGCACTATAAGTGTTGATGCAGCTTAGTTACTCTAAATAGACTAGGGTTTTCCTGGATAGAAGTTTATATTATCGGTCCAGATGCCATTTTATCATAAAGTAGTAGTGAAGGCAAGTCTTAGACTAATATCATTAGTACTCCCGACAAAAACCCAGACTCGAAGACTGACGAAACTAAAAGAGGTGTCTGTATACCTTAGTCTACTGGTGCTTCCAAGAGATATGAATTATTTTGCGTTAATGCTAGAACAGCTTGTAATTATAAAATCTAGACTCTTGCGACGTTTCTGTTTCAGTTTGGTAGCAATATACCATACAAGGCGAAACATTATTATCGTCTGAACAACATTCTGATGGTGTTGTGTTCTCTGAGCTGGATGATTTAATTGTGGAGCTTTCATTGTCATTCTAGACAGCATCACCAGCTCAAACTTCAGACACACGCTTCAGATGCACTTATCCATCATCAAATAAAATGATGAGTTATATGAGTTGACAAAAAACATGCAAAGAAAATAAGAACCAGGAGCTCCACTCCCTCTAGTTTTCACTGATAACTCCACTGTGAACTACTTTTTCAATTATCATCACCTTCACAAGAAACGTTACCAACTATTTTAAAAACCTAATTGCTTGAGAGTTAGTTTTTGGCGTACCACTCACTTCTTGCACTGCTGATCCACTTAACTCAATGGGTAGGCAGCCGCTGAAATCATAGGGGTGCTTCGCATATTCATTGCACTTAATCGGTGGCTTAGTTAAGTACACGGAAACGATTGCATTTCACCTTATCACTGATGAATATCTGGATAGCAACGAAAGTTGGCTAACACTACAGTTCATACTCTCCATCTCAACCTGGTTGAAGTCTATCAGCTGTGTGTACTTGCATAACTGCATGATAGTCTTTTCGTTGAAAATGAAACTCATTGTCTGTCTTTTCGATCAATAAAACTCTGGTAAAGTATTCGTCTAGTAATTAGGAATTACTACTAATGAGGATTTAATATTTCCGGAATGGGACGAAACGCAACTCCAACATTATACTGACCAGCGGTGTCTATCATAGTACCAGTGAACTTATTGGTAATGTTCGAAAGTTTGTGCAACCAGAACGTATATCAACATTTGCTATTGAGTTAGATTTAGACTAACCAACAACCTGTAATTACATGTTGAAAATTCAGTTGCACATCTCAACTTTAAATTATTAAAGCTTCATCTAGAAATAAAAGATAGATTATATGCTGCTAAATTTCTGAAGTAATGACTTTGACCAACAAGTTCATATTCTCCGTGGAATTTCAAGCAATAACTGGAATGTAACTGAGTACTCGTAAATATCCGATTGTGATTAACAGAAGCATAGTTCAGGAAGTGTTAGACAACATCTTATTGGTAGAACAAACAGGTGTGTTGTACATTCTGTTTATTACCGTGACTGCCTGAACTTAATGTCTTCTGTCCCAATCTTTTATGTAAAACAGCTTATCACATTTGTGCAATACATTCGGCCATTTTATATTCTCTATTTTGCAGTTTAGTACTTGGGACAGAATGAATGAAATTCATACAACACCATTTGTGTATTTTAAGAAAAGAGAAACTCATGAGCATGAGATAAGCTTAGCCAAACTGTATGAAACTCAAGAATTATGATTAATGTCCGTCTGGCGTTACCAAAAGGGAGTATATGGGTGCTTGCTAACCAAATGTAATAATTCCACCAAATTTTAAACTAGAAAATCAAAATTGATAACTACATACAGATTTTCCAGAAAAGCAACAAGATCGATTATTGTAGCTCGTTAAATGAAGAAAATCAATTCCTAAGCTGATCTTTCCCTGTCTGATAAAATGTTATGTCATGATATCATAAAGCAAACTATATGTTTCATTGAGTAATAATAGAGTCTTCATTTACCGAAGACAGAACACAAATTCAATCATACCATACCCTTAAACATAAGTATTATACATGCATATCAGTCACGTAAGCCATCATCTAACAATTATGCCGACCATCATCCATCCCATCATTTGTTGAATGATAATGTGACATCAAATAACCGATATAACCGCCTAAACTGAAGTCCGAGAAACGCTACGCTTTCGGTTATCAGTCAAGAGTAGTGTACCTTGTAAACTGAACACAAATCAAATCCCAACAAGAAAACACTCATTTCTACAGAAATAATATGTGTAATTACATATCAATCACTAAAGTCATCATCTCAGATGTATGTAGATCTGTCCCCCATCTCCTAATTCGCTCTAGCCTATTCATCGCTTCTGTGCTGTAATGACGTTTTACTAATCTTCTCTGTCCATATATATCCCTGGATTAACTTATCGTCTCATTTTACAAAACCAACTGTCAAATATTTGATGATGCACACACTTGACCCGAAACTAATGTCACACGAAAACACATTCAATATGATGTAGTGAATCAAATAAATAATGAGGAGTAATTATGACAGAATATTATAACTCAAATGAAAGTGACAAAGGGGCAATAATACCTTGAGTTAGTTGAATATGCTCTCATGACCAAATACTATTGACTTTGAGCATATCTTGAATAGTGAAATGAGCATCAATAACCAGTATGGTTTATTGTGATTACACTGGTAATTCAAAAGAGAACGGATATCGACCTGCGTTAACAGGCTATGTTTCATACTAGAATGGCTATGGAACTTCTGTGAATCCATCGACCAAGTTAACAAATAAAATGAGGCAGGAGGATCGAAACCGCTTCCATATCTGCAAATCCACAATATGAAGGTTAGCTGACATACTACATACGTCAGTTCACTGAACTGAGTCCTAATACTTCCAGAAGTGGAAAATAGGCTCACATTTCGGCGGTAACAACTATATTCACTGGGGTTTGTGATTTGTCTCCATATCCAACTTATTATAAAACCCGATTACTCTCATTTCAACCTTTCGAGGATTTATATAGTCATTATAAGGCATCTTCAAACAACTCATCTCTTCTGAACAATGTCATAAAAGCTTTATGCAGTGAAACACTTCCTTCAGTGACTATGTCGCACTGTGAATAGATACACTTAGGTGAATATGAATTGTGATGAGAATAGAAATGCCAATCTGAACATGAGTTCCATTAAATACGCCAACACAAACAACCATTCACATATTATTTCGCCCAGTCAATTATCCTACTTACATTGAGTCACTTCCAATCTGTTAATCAAATACTCATTGAATATTTTGTTCACAACTTTATATAAGTCACGTAAAGCGCTTTGAAGATTTTGCAAGTCAGTGGACGACCAGTAGAGCAGAGATTCAAATAATTTTCAGATCATTACTGCTCACAGAAACCACTGCCCACATCTGTATTCATGCTCTGTTAATCTAATTACCATGTTCACTACTCAAGGTCATCTTCGAAATTTCCCTTGTGTTGTTTTGAGACAACTCATAGTTAGCAAAATTTTGTCCATGCTTTAATCCCTTTCAGCTGAAGACATTGTGAAGTATTGCTCATACTGAAACTGGCAGTGAGTCACTGTGGTATTACGATTGAAATCCTTTCAAAAGTAAAACGACATATACTAGCAGGTGGTCTCAGTCTGATATTTACATCCTACTTTCTATTCACAGCCTTGGACATGATCTAATTATGCATGCCTAGATTTAGTTAAAAAAATTATCAGTGATTAAGCTTTCCTTCAAGATGCTGAAACACTCAATTCACAGACGTACCGATGAACATTTGAACTGCAGTAGTGTCAAATTCATAAAACCAAAGAATATGTGAGTAAAATGGCTGCAGGACATTGTTACGTTTAGAAGAGTAAATTTACTCCTGCATGTGTACTGTTATCTCAGTATTAATATCGGCGAATGAATTCTAAAATCAATGCAATGAATTTCTGTTGAAGTGACATATGCAGCATACGACTTCATATATTTGTAGTAATTAATATTTACCTACTGGCTGGTTCCGCACACCAATCCACACAGTTTAGTGAGTAGTCACAAACAGAAACGAAAGTCGTAAATATGTAGCTCAGGCTGTAACTTTCAACGTGCAAGCAACATTTATCACGTTCTACAGAAATTGATGTCTCTTATAGTGGTGATAAACAAGCATTTTTTCAACAATATTCACCAATTGAAGCAACTGTCATTTTCAGTCCTACGCAACTTATGACGTGGCATGACTGTTTCTGCAGAAAAAGCTTGTGCTTCCATATCTGTAAACATTCGGAAGCCGTGAATCTGTGAATTAGATGCACAAGTATATGCAGCTAGCTGTCAGCTGGATACCTGTCGGTGAGCATAAATACGTATTTCCTGTTAGAGTAATTATTGATGCCAAAACCATAAGCAAAATACTACAGCCAGCAAAACGAACAGAAGTTGTAGCACTGAAGCATGAAAACCACACTCGAAATTTTGACAAAATGATTGGAACAACAACTTCAGTCATAGCTTACATGTTATCACAGGTTATTCAAACTCTCTGGGGTCGTTATGCAAGACAGCGTGAAGCCTATGAAATTCGTGCACAAATTAAACATGAGATAGTTTTCGATTCTCAGAGAATCGCACAAATACATGCTGATACCAGTGTAGATATACTTGGTAAACATGTAGTTCAGCTGGTTGCTGTCATTCATATTACCTGAATTTATCCATGTTTGACATAATTTTGTTTGAAATTACTATCATTAGTTTACTTCCTGTTCATCAGTTATAAAAATCTTTGGTTGGAGCTAGGTGGGAGTAAAACAAAAGATTTTAAGAAAAGATACATGAGCCAAGAAAATTTTCTTTTTGACGACTCATTTTCAGAAACTGTACAAACATACTGATAGTGTTCATAAGCAATTTACTGATCAATAAAAATAATCAAAAATTGTTTAAAGGATTACAATAAATAAATAAAATGATAATTGAATAAACACAGTAAACGCAATTTCTTCAAACTATTCATATTGATTTATATATAAAACACTTCCCACTTTTGAATATACCCTCTTCAGCTTATGCTTAGAAAAATGAAATCACTTTCGAACCAATGAATACTGGATAATTCAGTGTTTCTGTTTGGAATGATAAAATACTATTAAACTGAAACCTGATTCCAAATCCACTTCAGCCACATCAGGCTGTAAATCAATTTTATGACGGCCTTATTGGTTCATTGGAAAGTATTTCTTATCGCTCCCAATTATTATAATAATATTATTATTTGTCCCTAGAGTTCCTAATGGAACATAGGGCTTCAGTAGCACGTCTTCATTCCACTCTGTTCTCTGAAATCTTTTGAACCTGGCTCCACGACAGCCCACAAGCTCTCATTTCCTCCTTGCACGATCTCCTCTATGACACTCTCGCCTCGGATGCACAACTCGTCCCTTCCCATCTGGGTTCCACTCGATGGCCTGGCACGTGATGTCCCCAGTCGGCCTTCTCACTGCATGCCAATCCATCTCCACTTCCTTCTGCAGATTTGTTGAGTGATAGGTTCTTGCTTAGTTGGTTCGCTACCAGCCAGAGTTCCTTGTTGCTTATTCTTTCTAGCCACCTGAGCTTCAGTAACGAGCCAGCGTAGGCAGCTGTTGATGAATATCTGTAGTTTGTTGGAAATCCTTTCGTAACGCGCCAAGTCTCTGAACCAGATAGCAGCACTGACTTGACGTTGGTGTTGACAATCCGGATCTTGCTCACTGGTACTGGTTTCAGGCTAGTGAACGCATGTCTTGCTTTTCCGATCCTGACTGGCTTTGACATCCTCGTCTGTGCTGCCTAGATAGGTGAAGGAGGCTACTTCCTTCAAGTTTTTCCCATTGATGGTGATTGGAGTTTGTTGTTGTTGTTGTTGGTTGAGTACCTTCATCACCTCCGTCTTTTCTATGTTCACTTGAAGTCCCGTCTTCACCACCCTGCCTTTTCTGTCAACTTGTTAGTTTTCGCCTGTAGATCTTCAAGTTTGTGTGACATCAGACACAAGTCATCGACGAAATCTAAATCTTCTAGGTTCTTTTCCGCGGTCCAGTGTATCCCCCTCTTTTCGTTTCTCACAGTTTGTTACATGATCCAGTCCACTACAATCAGAAAGATCATCGGTGATAGTACGCGGCAGCCCTGTCTTACTCCTGTCTTCACTTCAAAAGCATCACTGAGCCAACCATTGTGAATTACTTGACATGTGGCGTCTGTATATGGTTGTTAAATGAGGCTGATAAAGGTTTTTGGTATTCCGTAGTATTGAAGCAGTTTCCAAATTACTTCTCGGTCGACACTTTCAAAGGCCTTCTCAAAGTCGATAAAGTTGAGGTAGAGGGTTGACTGCCATTCTATACTCTGTTCTATGATGATGCGTAGCGTAGAGTTGCAATTTGATCTGCACGTGATTTGTTCTTCCTGAATCCAGCCAGCCAGCCAGCCAGCCTGTTCCGGTCGTAGTTTTGAATGCAGCGCATTGTTTAGTCTCTACAGGATGACGCGGCATAATATTTTGCTTGCATTGGGTGGACAGGGACAGGAGCATGATTCCGCGCCAGTTCTTGCAAACACTTAGGTCTTCCTTCTTCAGGAGTTTGACAAGTTAGCACTTCTTCCAATCACTAGCCAGGTACCTTCCCTTCCTACAGACCTTCTGCAATAGTGGTGTGAGCATGTTTGCTGTTGTCTGTGCATCTGCTCTCAGTGGTTCTGGGGGGATTCGATCTGGTCCTGATGCTTTCCCACATTTCAGTAGCTTTATGGTGCTCAGGACTTCGACTTTTGTTGGAGGATTTATGTTCACTTGTAGTTCTGTGGCTGGGGTGCAGGTGATATTTCTGGAGGAGTTGCAGGTGGTGCTGGTGGTGGTGGTGGTGGTCGATTCAAGAGCTTTGCGAAGTGGTCAGCCCATTGTTTCTTTTGTTCCTCTTCTTTGGTAATTAAATTTCCGTCATCATCTTTTATTGGTTTCGTCTGTGCTGTGTTGATCTCTTCCCGTCCAGGTAGTAATCTGGTTATTTGGTGCAATGTTGTCAGGTTTCTTCTACGAGCAGCCTGTTCTGGTTCGCTTGCCAGTGTTTTGTAGAAGTGTCTTTTGTCTTTCCGTACAGTCTTCTTCACTTCTTTGTCCAATGCAGTATTTTATACCTTGTACTCAGTTCCTCTTCTCGTCGTTGAGCATCCTTGCACTGGTTTGTCTTCTGCTTCACCATCCTCCTCTCGCTGCTCTATCAGCTTCCATGTGTCCGTCGAGATCCATTCCTTGTGTTGTCAGCTTTTGCTTCCTATTACGGTTATGCAGGTTTCTTTCCACATAGCTTTCAAAGAGTTCCAGTGTTCATCCACACAGGTTTCTTCAGTGATGTTGCTCGATATCTCCCATTTCGTCTTGATGGCTGGCTGTCGTGAAGATGTCGCTGGTAGTTTCGTGCTTCAGTTTCCGAGTGTTGAACTTGAACTGTGGCCGTCTATCACCAACTTCCTTGAAGGCTTTCAACTTGATTTGGAAGGTGGGTTCCTTGCACTAGATAATGAGTGGTGTTGACCTACATCTGCTCTTCTTCTTTATCTTGTGTCAAGTAGGCTGGCTGCGTCTCCACTTTCTTGCTATTGAGATGAAGTCGAACTTATTTTTAGTTATGTGTGTTCTGGTTTCTGGTGAAATCCATGTCGCTTCGTTGATATCTTTGTGCTTGAATACAGTGCCTCCAATCTCCTAATCGTTGAATGCGCAGAATTCTGCAAACAATCCTCCATTATCGTTCATCATTTCGCCGAGGACTTTCCAACCCATGATCAGTTATCTGCCTGTGTTGTCTGCTCCCAATTTGGCATTCATGTCGCCCATTTGAATTTCGATATCACCAACTGAGGTCTTATCTAGTGTTGATAGTAGTTGTCTGTAGAATTCCTCCTTCTTCTCTTCATCTGCATTATTTGTAGGTGCCTAGTGCAGCATTGTATGATTGTGACCTTCCTTCCTTTTGAGTTAAATCTTGCTGTCGTCAACCAGCTGGAGGAGATTGGTTCGCACTCCATGAGAGCCTTCGAGGACATCATGATAGTTACTCCCGCAGTGTGCTCATGGTTGTCGTGTGGGTGGCAATATCGGAGTGGATTATTGACTCTCGAGTTGACAGTTTGGAGAGTCCACTCCCATTCCATCTGCTTTCGCAAATTCCTAAAATTTCCATGTGATACCTTCTCATCTCCTTTGCAATCTGGTCAGCCCTGCCAGCCAGCTTCAATTATGGTGCGGACATTCCATGTTCCCACGTTTACTTTTGCTTTCATCGAGGGAGATAAGACACATCGGTCAATTGGCTTCCCGAAGGCTTTCACCAACGGGCGTCATTTCGCCTCTCCGATTCCAGCAAGGAATATTTTTTTTATTATTTTTTATATTTTGTGCCCAACCTTCCCTCTTTATGTGGGCTTAGGACCGGCTAGTAACTAGTGAACTAGTTAACCAGGCGATAAGTTATTTGACTAACCGTGGTGCCAATAAGTATCTTCACGTATCCTAGTCACAAAATCTTGATTCTGGTTGCTTCTGTTGTGCAATGGCTAGTCACACTGAGTAGAGCATGAAATGCCAGTTACAAGTGCCTACATTCCTAGTAATTCATCTTTTCATTGTCTCATTCACCATGTGAGGTGTTCTTCACGGAGATGAATTATTTTGTGTGGATGGTTTACCTTCTAACTACACAGCTGGTTCCAAGACGTAATCAAATGTAGGGGAATATTTCATCGAATAACTGCTATTTCCTCACTAGTGATTCACTAGGTAGTGATACTTGGCACCCAGGTGGGTTATTTTAGTATTCATGAAAAAGTGTTCATTGTCAACGGTTGCACACTGGATGATGTCTAAAAGTTTGCGCCAACGAGTCACACGTTTCATTGAACACTTGTGTATATGCACACCGATCAAGGTTCGTCCAAAACGCTGAGTATTCTCTCTATCTAGTGAGATCTTGATTTTAAGTAGCAGTCTATAAGTACTATACAAACCTGTCAGATACGTTACTTCCACAAACATCAAATGAATCGGGGGATGATTGTTTCCATTATTCAACATTTGGTGGAACCGGATAATGTTGGTCAGGACAGGTAAATAATTTTCTACCTTTAACCTAAAGCAGATTTTCTGATTCGTTATCTGGGATCTGTAACATCGAGAATGTGTTGCGAGATGCTGTTAAATGTTACAAGATATAGAAGGAAAAGGTTTAAAATGAGGAGATAAAGTGAGTTCATTTTAGAAGCTTCCTTTACATTACACACAAACAGTGCAACATCTACTTAGGTTTTGTGGACTTGGAGTAATCTGATTCTCGCTAAGTTGAATTTAGCGTGTGTATATTTTTGGTGATCGACATTGGTGTGCAGTTTTTGACATGCATGGAACCTTTCTTATAATTTCTGACTGAAATTCCAGTCAGGCAAATCTCAGGTCAAAGCAATAAGCACGGCTCCAAACGCTGTCAGACAAACAGGTCTGAATTAGACCTAACTCACCAATCATATTACTTTTACATTGATAATACCATCGAATGGATGACTAGTGAAGAAATACGCTTTTCAGGGTGAAGACAGTCTTTCCAACTGACTATAGTATCACATTTGTTACTGTTGCTCAGTTTCAAACTCACAACATTAAATAGGTGTTGAGTGGTAATAGTCGTAAGTAGATAGATAACAGTGGAATCCGAGATTTACATTTCCTCACATCAGATACTGTAAGGTTGGGTGGGAAATAATAATTTGTAAAAGTTTACCAATGATCATCTTGTACCCTTCTATCTTCTTAGATTTTTGAAGCGTTGGGTTAATATAGTCCGATCTACCTCATTTATCTGTTTTCATTCGACACAACCTAGCTCATTACACATCCTGTTGGAATTAAACTTACAATAGTCAGTCAGCCTATATGCTAACAGTAGTTATGTTCTACGTCAAACAGGGTAAATGTATTTATTTCTTATTCTTCATAACTCGTTCACGTCATCAGTATCAACAAGATCGATTACATTTAATGAGGTCAATCAAATAAGTCGTTCTCTAACTTCCAACGCATTCACTAACATGCACAAACAAATAATGTCATTGTCTGGATTTCATTTGGATGTTATTTCATCAAGAAGACTTCGTCCATCTTGACCGACTACAGAGTCAACACTTTCTCCAGGAACGTTCCGATCACAAATTCTACATTTTAACTTCCCATCCCGACCCATCCCATCCCATCCCATCCGATTCCATCTCCTCCTATTCCTTCACCTCATCTCAATTCACTAATAAACACTGAATTCAGTAAATTATTTGTCTGGTAACCCTGTCTATGCAAAGTATTAACAGATGCATATAAATGAACCACTATCTCTAGATCTTGTCGCCTTACTTTATGACTTTTATACTCACATTAGTTTCGTCTCACAACTAACATTAGATAAAATACTATTCAACGTGGTAAAACTCATATCCATTTGATTTGATCTGAGTTTACCCAAAACACAGCGTTTTTCGATATCAAAGATATTTTTACATATTGTCTTATGTTGGCCATTCTCAAGAACTTATTCCTACATAGGGTGAGGAGGGAGTTATTGTGAACAATTTCTGCCCAGTTATCCTTGTTCTGAAGAAGACTTTCGGAATAAAAGCAGTCCCATTTGAGTAGATCAGTTCGATGGGTATCTCTTGGTTCTTTCACTGGAATTCACTTTGCCAGTCGCACTGTTTCGAGACGATATTTCCTATGACACTCCTGTCTTGACAACAAATTCAGCAGAAGTATTTTGTGTCAGGCTTCGAGAAGGAGACAGAGAGATGAAATCACGTTTCATTGTCCGTTTTTTGTCCACATTTTGGTTTCCTATAGCTTTCAAGTTGATGCAAGCATGAATCTCATTTCCATCAATGGCAGATTATTATTCTGCCGTTTCAAAAATACTATTGATTTCAATAAATGTAACAACATCTAATTGTTATTAGAGTTCTTATGTGGTGTCTCAGAATTGTGAAAGTTGTGTGTGCTGCATCACCGGGATCAATGTTTCCTATTTGGTGAGGCATGTTTCTGCAGTACGATCGTCCAGATTGAGAAAATATGTGTGCTAGTAAATTGAATTCGGTAAATAATAAGCCTTTTTAAAGCTAACAAATCTATCTACTCGGAACTGTTGAACTGTCCACATAAGTAATAACTAATGTACATACACACACACAAACAAAACGAATCCATAGTATTTTTTTCTCACACCTTCACACTCATTCGCATTTTTACCCTGAACTCACCTGATAACCATGACACATTCCCGTATTGGTGCCATGCATGTATGAACGAGGTGATCTGATTTGTCACAATTTACCATTTAAACATGTGATGACTTATACAGGTTTTACTATCTGAAGAGGCGACATCCAAAAGATCATCGAACGTCAGAAATGTATTTTTCTACCTCACTGAGATTTGACAAATATGCTTCGTTTATAATCCACAAACCCTGTAGTCAACTTATTCAACTCCATTAGGTCAAATTTTAATCCTGAGTGGTACAATTTTTGTAAGTTTATCGACTTGAGTGAAATAGACACTTCATAACCCCTTGGGCTGTATTGTATTGGTTCTTAATTGTTGACAAGTGAGTATTTCACACAATTTTGTTTGATTTCTCTAATTTTTGGTGAATACCTATTTACTTATTGAACCGTAGATTTTTCAAGTGGTTTCAGTGTAGAATTCGTTGCTTGTAATTCTTAAGACAAATTATTTCCATTCATTCTTTAACCAAAAAAATTCTTCCTACATCTTTAGTATAAATGAGTCTGATTCACAAGTAGATAATTACAGAGAATTTTATTTTCTAGGTGATGCTTCACGATTTCCTTCGTTTGCATGAATAACAACCATGAGTGCCTACTCAGTTTATACGTATTTCACTTTTCAATTCATCGACCGAAGATAGTGTCTATTTTTACGGAGATCCTCTTCGTGGATTACACAACAATGTTCTGACTATATATACTCCGGTTGCATGTCGATGAAACTCGACAGTAGACGGAGTTTACAGCGAGACAACTGAAATCGAAACTGGTGAACTACTGAATTTGTGTGACTAGTTGAATGGAATAGTACTTTACTGAACATTTCGGTATTCTATCCACCACAGATTCGAAGGTGTATACCACAGGGAAGTTTCTTACGAAATGTAATTTGTGTTTCGTTGTTCTCACATTCTAATTGGGTTCCAGTTGAAGTCAGTTTATGGTGACAATTACTCTTATATGAAAGATAGGTTCTCCAATTGCCTGTCGAAAGCTCGTATTTTGCGATACAGATTAATTAAGGGTTAAAATCATATAAAGTTCATCCATATTTCTTCCAATTGTTAAGAATTAAGTTTTTACTATGGGTTAGTTAATACATCGGCAGACAATGAGTCATGAGACTGTGTAAACAACATTTCATTGGTTGTTAAACTAAAGGCTAGTTTATTTTGTGATGCCTCTGAAAATGGATTTACACTGTCCAGGACACCTAATTGTATCTAAAATCTGAAACTCTACAACACCGCCATATTCTTTTCACTTCTAATCCAAAAGAGTGAGAAATAAATCATCTCATGGGGATGAAAACTATGGTATCTACAGAATATCAACAAAACCAAATCAAATCATGATCCATATACTTTAATTAGTACTGAGCACTAAGCAGCTACAGTGATTTCATCCATTCCAAAAGACATTCAGTTATAGTGTGGATAGAATAGTACTAAGTAAAGTCTATGAACCTGCTACTAAGTGATACAGGTTCTAATCATCCACGTAGTTTGAGTTGCAGCATTGTTACAGATGAGGCATTTTGGTGATGCCAATAATTGCTTCCTGACTATCGACTACTTACACTGGATGACAAACTCTATTCTTATCAAAATCTTCTCCTCAGGTATTTTGCCTGTGAAACGGTTTACTGATGAATTAAATGTTGAGGTCTAAATATTTGAAGAAGTATGACATTTTTCCAAGAGACCTGGAGTACAATAAGCTTTCCACCTACAAATGATGACCAATATCTATATTGTTTGCTGATTTTACCTTGTGATATAAAAAAATCAAAACCTTGAATGTTCGAATAAGACTTCAGTTACCTATATTTGAAAAGGGTACTCTAGTTCCTCGAATAATATCCACCTATTTCAGAGCAGTTTTCATCACAAAACAGCATCAACTAGTTGATGATAGAAAATCACAGACTATTGGATGGTTGTTTTGACTTAGAAGAATGAAAAAATGTAATTCATCAACCATTTGCAGGTTTGTATACTTGGCACTTAGCTGGTGATACTCCCTAGTTGATTGGACCTCGAGTGACCCTTTGTTGAATTGGTTTGTGCAGATGAACTGATCAGTATGTGGTAACGGGTGTAGTTATCGATTCCTAATGAGAAGGAAATGTATTTGATACGATCACTTAAAGTAGGTGTTTAATCATTTTTAGAAACCGCAAAATAAAAGGCTATAAATAAATCAGTTTCAGTTTGCTTACTTATCAGGCCTAAAGTATACTTTACTTGTCCGATGGCTATCGTATAACATTACATTAGACATTTCGGTTATTGACAGTGTCAGTTAATGTCATTCCTGCTAGGGTTCTTTAGATATGGTGAACGGCAGGCAATAGAATAAAGTGTTTGCGATTCAAAATTGTTATCTATTTACGCATAATATATAGCTTTTCTCTTATTTAATGAGTAAGTCATTATTTTGGACTGGAATGTTGCATTACTTCTTGATTTAGTGATATATTCGTCAATCCAGATTTCAGTTTTCTCATGGTTGGAGTGGATGAGCTATACTAAACAGCAGAAATATGCTTTCATCACTCAGTCAGATATTCAAAGTAAAAAGAAGACTGCTTGATTTTCCTATTTGATGACACTTCCTCTAGGTGCTCGTCTCATTACAGTGTAATACTAAAAGTCAGTAACAAGGGGTTAAACACCTGAATTCTTTTGTTAACTTAATACATATTGAAGCTTAAACTTCTAAAATGAAGTAGAATATCAGACACTCATCTCGGTTTTTCCCTGTTTTGACCATTCGATACTGTTTATTACACATATTAAGTTGTTTTCAACGTGAGACTTGGGAACAAACGAAACTGCTTAGTTAATGTGTGTCAAGATGGTGATACATGTTATTTCACCGTATGAAAACTGCACAACACCTTATTTGTGGAACTATCAATTAAAGCAGGTTTAACTGCTAATAATTTCTGAAATGGCTGTATCCACGGTACCGTAAAACTGGATGCTAGAAATACAACAAAAAATACTGATCGTAAAGCCATTCACATAAACTGATGTCTCACAAATTATATGCATTTTAATTATCTATGGCTGGTATCTATGTCTGTTGTCAGCTGCATAGAATTATATGTACGATAAATTAAATAAACTTCAGTACCAATTCTTAATGGAAGGATCTAAGATCTTTGTGTGAACACTAATTCAGACTCCAGTCATTCTTTTAGATACTATAGTGATCATTACTACTTTAAACAGGTTCATTTATTGTTATTCAACTAAAGATGATTAAAATACGAAGCTTGTTCTTCCGGAGCAATTTTTAAAGTTCCATTTATATTTAAATTCCGGTAGTGATAATCTATAACTCTGTATTACGAAAATAATAAACTGGGTCACTCATAGTCTTTACAAAATGTTTGCATCAGTTAACATTTTATTTCTTAAGTATCAATCCTGATGTTGTGCAACTTCTTGATTATTCTATGAATTTTTCCTTTAAGACAGAATTTACCAACAGGCTGCTTTAACTTTGTCTGTCGGGATTGGTGAACGTAGACGTAGATATTTAGGAGTGGTTTGGTTTCTGAGGCATCGAATATTGCATATACGGTTATTTGTGTATCTGCCTTCTGTCTAAGAAAGTCATGTGACTTTTCCGATCGGTCTTCGAACCAGTAGACCATACATTTCATAACTATAGGAGTAAAACCTGGGCATCGCGTCAGACTGTAATTCCATTCTAGCCTATTTATTAGTTGCGTCAAACAGTGAAACAATACTATATACTAGATAGTGTTTTAGACATAATTTATATAGTGATATTAATAATTCATATCACCTAATATAAATATGGACAATAAATTGTGCTTGAAATGTCTAGTAAGTAACACTCGCTGTGTGACGCATCTAAGAAATAGGCTAAAGTGGAATTACAATATGTCTGTCCAAGTTTTACTTTTATATTAGATTATTCAGTTCAAAATTTAGATGGTCTCAAAACATCTTCCCTCCAAACTGTCTTCGTACTATAATGGGTCAGAAAAAGTACTGCACTTGCACCGGTTTTGTGTATTACTCAAAATTTAACTGCATGTCAAGTCTTACGTGTCAACAAGAAAATGTAATCTAAAATTATATGCGTCTTGTTTGCTTAAGTAATAAGTCTTTTATTTCAAAGTAATAATCCACCCTAGCTCAGCAACTGTTGGTTTCCCTTCAGATTTCTTCCTGGGATATATAACTTTTTCATTTAATAAGTTTTAACCTGTCAGTAAAAATGAATCAGCAAAGACGAATAGTTGGAGTGGAAATATAACTTAGAGAAAAATCATACATAAAAATGCTGTATTTTTGAAGGAGAAAAGTGATGTGGAATCACTGGTTCTGATTGACTGTAATCTGTCTCTCATAAGATGGACCGGTAATGACTGTCATCACAGTCCTGAGGATGAAAGGATAAATCATATTTTTAATCAGCAGTTAAAGCTTAAGTGAGTTATTCATGAAACAAAGCACTGTCATTTGAGTCAATTTCATCGGGTGCTTAGTATGAACAATTTAAAAGCTTCACGGATGGTTCACAACCTGAGTTGATGGTGCAATAACCATCTTATCCCGGTAAAACTAGTGCACCAGGAATTTTAGTAATGTAGGTGTAAAACTTGGGCAGTGTGGTAGAATTGGACTTAAGTACATCGGCCTTACCTCACCCTATTGTGTAGTTGTGTCTTAATGCGTGCACTGCTGTAGGAAAGTTTTATCTAGATTATTGATCTTATTTAGGTCTGTCATTTTATATTTAGCTAAATTCCTATGTTCGGTTATTCTAAAAGACCGTGACTGGCTGGTTTGACCTATGTACTTGACCTCACAGTCATTACATGGAATTTGATAGATTAGATTATATAGCTCAATTGGTTCTATCGGATCCTTAAGCCAGCTGACACAGCTTGTGTGGGTTTAAATGCCACCTTAATTCCAGCATTGTTCAGGATTCTATGTAAATTTTCTGATGTACCTTCCTTATAAGGCAACACAACGGAGGCTGTGAACTCCTTTCTACTTACGTTGTCGTTATTATTCATACTCGTATGACTGTTATTTTTCGTTTCTTGTGTGTCCGTACGAATTTCTTAATAGACTTCGGAGGATAATTATAAACTACTAGCTTTTTTTACGTGTCTCAATGCCTTGTTCAGGTCCTTGCACTGACTAGTCAGTTTTCTAGCTCTATCACTTAGACATCTGACTAGGCCTGCGATAACTGACATTGGATGGGATGACTTGAAGTCTAGATACCCGTTGGAATGTGTCGGTTTTCTGTTGACAGTATTAGTCAAACCATTGTCTGTCCTTCCTTTTGTCTTGGAATTCTCTATGTTCATTTTCTGCCTCATATGTGAATTGGATTGCGCCTACTACTGAGTTTATATGTGTGGGGAAATTGTTGATATGTTCGATTTCAACAGAGCGAATGTCATCCACATATCGTCACCATATTTTTGGTAGAGGACTACAGGTTTGTAGTAATTCTCTCCACTGTCGTCACCGGTGAGTCATACTGATTAAAACTACGACGGGACAAAATTGACAAAGTATTTAGTGATATCGAGACTAAAGTGTGCTATTGTTTTAGCATAAATGGTTAGCATAAATACAGCCTTATAAGTGGAATGTACGTTTGTTGAAAATGGTTACATTTTCCACGAAAGTTATAGTCAGCGTTAGACTTGCTTTCAAATAATTAATTGTCCTCTGTGAAAGTTCAAAATTTCTGATACTGATAGGTTGTAGAAATTTTGAACAACTGCTTAGCTCTTGAAAAATGAAACAATCGCTTATTTGCATACTCATGAGTTGCAGTCATAAGCATAACGATAAAAAGTTGATAGATGAAAGTCTGCAGGACTGTTTTGGAAAGCTGTCAACAGAAGGGTTTATTCATAAGAGATGATATGGATAGTCTTTCAATCGTTAAGTTGCGAATAATTCTTTGGATAGTATCTGAGATCTTGTGTTTCAATGCTACACAGGATAACTGAACACAGTGTTAATCTGGAACCTATGCATAACGTGTGTGACTTTGCATAGACGGTCTTAATCACCATTATCATGACCACTATGAAGGTGGTATGAGAGATCTGGAGGAATTTCACGGCTGTGAACTGGAGTTCATCTTTTGTTTCATATTTAGTGTGTCGGGTAAATGTGGAAGGTAACTGACTTATATCTCTCCCTTCATTTGGCTTTGCGCAGATATTATTACTCTTAAATTTCAAACTGAAATTTTCCGTCTGTGTGTTAAATTCTGCAGTCATATGACAACCATTTTCTAACAGATTCCTGTGCTTCTCCAGTTTTGCCTGTAGAATGAACCAGTTAGTGACACTGATAACACTTTTATCAGTTGTTCTTTGGCGTTCCTTACCAGATACAGAAGTCAGCACTCCACGATAATAAGGTTCTCCTTTGACACTTATACTCTTCTGCTGGTACCCTCTACGTGTTCCTAGATGAGTGAGGGAGAAAAAGATGGAAAAGGTTTTGCATAAATTAAGAAAGTTTCTTCTTTATCTGTAAACGATAAACATGAGTGAATAAACCTTCGAAGTCATTCTTCACACGTTAATCTAACCAGGTGGAAATCAACTGGATGGTAACACTTTGAACCATTCCTAGAATCTGTTGGTCAGGTTTTAATACACGATTCTTCATTTTGAATCGAACCCGGATGATGAGCATTTTCAAATGGAGGCAGTTGAAGTAGAAATAATTCAATTTACTAAAACTTGCATCTGAATTGATCATAAGTCATGAAACTGAAAGGAACGAGAAACGTCTACAATGAGCAAAGTTACGCGGAATCTTATCACGGGCATTAAAGAGTCAACGTCTCCATTATGAATGGATAAATATTACTCAGACGCGTTCTAAGACACTGTCAGGCAATTATTTTATGAAGAGAACTACTTACTGATTTACAGTGTTTTTAAGTTACAGTATGGTACCAATCCACAACAGTCACTGGTTTTCCCATTAAATTCCTCACAAATAACTATGCAGTTGCCTTTATAAATAGTTACAATGAAATCCAATATACGGAGTCAAGCTTCTCAAAATATATTTAACTTGCGCTACGTCATTCGAATCTGAAGTTTATTACCGAAAATTAAATAATTATCACTAGTCAACTTACGTCAAAGCCACTTCATGAAGATTCTTCACCGCCCGAAAAATTAAATTGAATTATATAAAGTTGTTGTCAAACATTAGAAAACACTTCAAATCGAACCAAGCAAAACGTCTGATCGACCTTTTTAGCTTTCCTTTTTGCATCACTGAATATCTTTAGGGTAATAAAAATACTGATAAACGCTTCTAGTAGGACTTTACTTAGAGGGTAAACCTGTATTGAATTATGCTATTTAGTTCTGTAAAGCATTTATAAGTAAAATAAAATAATCAGTGAACTTAGTGGGTGGCGATAAATACTTTCTGTAAGTGGCCCTTGAAGTCTGTTGCTTATAGATGCATCCATTCTGCGATGGTACTGAGCAAATTCACTGTTTTATCATATATTGAAATGCACTGAGTCACTGGTACTGGATGACGGTTTTCACTAGGATTCCTGAAGATTTCGATTTAATACTGGAATGACGGTAATGTGAGTTTGCCTCCTACGCATGTGTCTGTTAAGCCTGGATGAAATCAGTTGACAGTGACATCACATATTTTACATACCCCAACGTACCTTATTATCATGGCTGCTTCACAGTTTGAGTTGTATTCATGGCAGCAAATGGCTCTCTGATGCACTGTCAAAATACTTCGTACTTGGTAAATGAACTTTTACTAGAATCCCCAAAGGTTTCAGCGATGAGTTTTAGAAGAACTAGCATATTATGCTTCACCATGTGTGGAAGCTTTCTTGTTTTATATTTTCTTTCTTCCTTGTTTTATGTGAAACAAAATACGCTAATCATATCTAAATTTGTAAAACAATAGCTTCGGCAAAGTTATTTTTAAAGAGTAGACTTTTTATACACAATTGATAACACTTCTTGCAGAGAAGCATAAACAAATAACTGAGTAAACATCAACATGAATAGGCAGTAGGAAACAAAATTAACTGCGTATTTTATCAGGATGTAAACAGAAATCGGAATGGTCACCTGTGGAGACTTATTGGTTTTAAGGTTGTATTCATTGAAAACTGATATCGCCTACACGACCACTGAAATTATTGGAGCGATTGAGGGTTATTTCTCTCTAGAACTGAACTTCACAGAAGTGCACACCTGTGACCTCAAGAAAGATAGAGTCTAGAATCCATAGGTCTCATGTAGGGCATACTAGCATTCAACATGTGGGTTGGAATTAAATGATCCGGACTTTTGACTTCTGTCAGTTTGTAATATAATATGCCTATGATCCAATGCCACCACTACGTGTAGTTCTTCGTAGTCGACTCGATGTACCCAGGAGGTCACGGCCACTTACTACGACGTCGATCAATTTATCTTGAAGCATGTCACTAGTGTTATAAGAAAATGGTTTTTCTCTATCAACTCGTTGTGGTTAAATAGGTAAGAATTTGTTGGAAAAATTTCTTTATCTTTGTTTTGACTCTGAATCTCCCTTGCTTTATATGTTTTTTTAAAATGCAGTATTTTTGACCGTACTTACAGACCTTGTTTTGATTGAAACTTGGCATACCCACTTACGACTTTCATCATTTCATCCTGTGAGGCTTTATTCCGATCTTTGTTCGTCACTTTTAATTAATTATCAGAAATATTGGGTCTGGCACAGAGAACATCTACATAGAAGCGTACCAATGCCAACGAGTCTAGAAAGCTTAATGGGATCATTCTTTATTTTTCTGCACCCTATTATCACTCTAAACAATGGCATTTTCTTTATGAAGGAGTAAACATGATATAAAGATGTGTGTAACTGTCCCTCTATTTATTCGTTAGCGTACCTGCCTTGACTATTGACTTCTGTGTCCATTTTACTGGATGCAATCCGAAACTGTTTTTAATGCTTTTAGCCTTGAAACTATTCAAGAAAACGGTACATACAACTGGAGGTAGCAGGTAGTAAAGTTTTCAATGGTGGTCACTTCAATCAGTGCAGGACTGGTCCGACAGAATTTTCACCTAAATCAAACTTTGGTTTTATGAATTGACTGGTAACAAGTTAATTCATTCTCATTGACTGTTGAAATTACCTTTCTCCAAAGTTGATTAGGAGGAATGAAAACCCTAAAAACGACGATTTTGTTATGACAACTAATAGTTAGATCATTATGAGTAACATTTCACTCCTTGAACATAACAGAAATGAAAGGTTACCTATGGTCCTTTTTAAGTATTGTGAAAAGAAAGGGTTTGTTGGAACTTAAAAACAATGTAATGCGAATCCAGTCGAGTGTTTGTTCATATTTTCTGTGATAATATGTCAATTTCACAACAGGTGGATATGGTGAGCTCACCAGTGGTTTCTAACCATCGTTCGCATTTTATCCTCCTATTTATGAACCGTAAGAAAAAACTTGACATCTTTGAAGTCATCCATAATATTAAGTTATGTGTACTGGTCGTTGACGTCTTGATAAATGTTGTCTATGTTGACCTACTTTCGGATACCTGATCCCTACACAAAAGAATCAGGTGCTAACAGACGCCTCATTTCTGACTTTTCAAAGTGCAACTCAACAATCACGTGACTATGAAACAGTCATCATGATCAAGAGAACTATTTACTTAGTAATTGTATAATGCTATCACACGCACACAACATAATTAAGTAATAACCATTCCGAGTTTTCTTTTGCTTTATGTAACATAAGTATTTTTTTAGCTGTATATCTGTAGCACCAAAATCTCGTTCAGACTACAGGCTAACAGAATAATGTGGTCCATACATGTTTTTGCATTTATGCACTTGAATAAGCGAGCATAATGATTCGTACAGAATGACAAGGATCTATTGAATTGCTTCGACTGCGTGCATTCTCGATTATTAAAAAAATAGATGATTGTGGTAGAAGTCTAATGTACTTGTATTCATAGGGATAATAATTGGCGAAATAACCAAAAAGACAGAAATCAACATACTGTAGTTAGAGATCATAATAAAAAATGCAAAGAAGACTAAGACGGAATATGAGTGTCACAATAATCCATAATATAAGTTGAAATTGCACGAAAAATCGTATAATTAGAAACAAACTTTTATGGATCTTCTGATGTAGTTATGCTTGTAAAAAACTGTCGAAAGCAAAGTAGATTCAGCTCAATTAGCTGAAACTGATGTCAGTATGAATAAGCAATTTTCAGCGAAATGCAATCTGGCAAAATAAGGACGGAAGTTAGCATTTAGAGGTAATAGGAAGATGAAATAACCAGATAAAAGTATAATTTTGTTCAGTTGCCAACGCAAAGATAGACTGACGAAGACTTTCTTTTGAATGCAGGTTCTCAACATCTGATGGTCATAGCTTCAACAAACCTTGTGAAAATTTAGCTGCCTTTTTTATTTATTATTTTGGCACACTTAGAAGCATCTGTGTGGTGTTCTGTGTCAATAAAATGGTGAGTGACTTCACTATTGAAGATGTTAGTTCTCCTGGAATTGTAGTGCTTTTAGATTATTCTTAGGAAGTCTGAAGTTGGACTTTTTTCCTGTTTCTTCAATGTAACTACTTTTGAAGCTATACGTCAATCATGTACACGTTTACAATGATAACAATAGACTGGTGAACACTTAGGTTGGCACAATGGACACAATTTGGTTACAAAAACTGCTCTTACCAGTGCTGTTTTCAAATTCAGTAGACTGTTTCTGTAAAACGACTATCCTTAAAGTCAAGTAAATAACTCCAATCGTATTTAAAACCAGACCCTTAGTTTCGCCAAACTTATTAGTGAGTATCTGTGGATGACGGCGGTTTTTATCTCGGGATTTCCATGTTATCTACAAATCTTTTTCTGATTCACATATCCAACATAATTTTCAACCTGTACAGCAATGCTTCAGTTAATGGTCTTTCGTGATTTATTGGAAAAAAGCTGCAGGAATTCCGATGCAACTTACCACACGTACTATTTTGAAAAACAGACCTTAAAAAAGTATCATCTATTCTACCTTGCACTGTAGTGTCACAAAAATCTTTCTTGTGGTGCACAATCAACTCATTTTAAGGATGAGCCTGACTGAAGAATTCGAAAAATGAAGGGGCATCTATAATTATCTACATAATTTATTTATTTTTTAGTTGACCGCACACTTAAGTTTAACCTCTCCAAATGAAGCATGAAGTATTCCATTAATACGTGAGGCAATCGATGTTATATACCCACTTTATCCATTAAATGGTGAAATGTGTTCCTAAAATGCATTCAAAGGTCCTTTAGAAGCGCCGACAGTAGACATTTTGTCTGTGATATTGGAGACAAAGAGATATCAGAATGTTAGCTTGCAATGTCTGGGGGTTCGTTAACAGATACACGTGTGATTAAAGAAGCTGAATCGAAAGACACAATGAACTTTTCGGAGACATCGATGTGATTCCAGTATTTAGACTGTATAAAAACTGCAAATGTTGATTGATGTCTGCATGAATTGTTCATAATTCATAATTAATGCAAAATTTGATTTGATTTTCCTAATTTCTAACATACTGGAAAAATAACCTAATTTTAATGTCTGCATTAATTTTATTCTAGCGAACGTATATTAAGATGGTTAAACTGCACCCTAATGACTTCAGTAGTTATGAGTTGAATTACTTGTGGAAAAAGGATCTCGTTTTATCTAGTTGCTTATTCAGTTATTTCTAGCAGGGATATAAGTATGCACTGTTAAATTATTCCCGTGCGTAAAAAAACAAAATGACGTAATATCAATTCTTCAATACACTTTGACAATCATAACAAACATGACTAAGTACGATGAAAAATGAATAATTTGTGTGGTATGAGATAAAACTTGAATCTTTTCCTCAGTACGATTTGCTTTTGTTACATATGACACATGTTATTGGTCATCATATTTTGCACCTGTGTGCTTAGACTGTTTTGTCCCGTCTGATTCCTGTTTTTGATATGACAGAGATTTTCTCTTCCGGGCCTTCAGTTTTCTACTATAAGCTGTAGCCTGACATACATATTGTGTGTTCAGAGAAAACAGCAAGAAGAATAGTACACTCTTTAGTTCCTTAGAAATAGAAATATCCATCTGTGGTTAATTTATCCATTCTTCAAGTTATTTTAGCCAACCAGTATGTCAGTCAAACTTATGGTCTATGTAGCCTGATATCTCCCGCCGTTTTCAGGATTTATGCATATTAATAGACCAACGTAGCTAACTACAATGTTGAGCATACTGATATTTAAGGGCCAAGTTTAAAATCACCTATGTTCCCAGTATTGAGTAAAAAGATCAAGGGAATGCATTCGAAAGCATTGCTCTAGTTCACTTGATGACCGGTAAATGCACAAGTACTGAAATTTCCATCAACTCTATCTCTCTTTTATTAATCCAGGATGGAAGAAACTTACTGCCATTACTTCACAACAATAAAGGTTATGGATATTAACAAATTTCGTAATATTCGTCGTCATGAAATAAGTTTTATTATAGCCTCTTTATATCTTTTCTGAAATAAAATACGTGATATTTTGGTCTCTGTAGGTTTATTGCTTTTAGGCATGATATTAACTAATAAAGAATATGATTTTCTTTATTTTGCCTTATATTTTTCAATTATTTTCGTCATCTTTCTTTCTCTATAGTTGGTTTGCATAAACTGAATGATTTTAAGGTCACTCGAACAACTGCTGAAATAACCAACTGCTTTTTTAAAATATAAGAGTACCACTCCAGATGAAATACAGAAATCTAACTGGTAATTTCATCAGTTACTAGGGCCGCCTTTAGAAACACATACCGAGAAGCATAGAGTGTCTCTAAAGTCTACCCTAGCAACGACTGAAATGGTTATTGAGGTTCCTTCAATTTTGCTTCAGCGACAAATTTTCATAAAATATGGAAATTTTATTCGTTATTTTTTTGTTGCCTATGTGGTCTTTAGGGTCTAAAATATGCACCTCAACAATGGGTTGAGTGACTGTAAAGTCAGTCTACCAACAATTGAGACAGCCAATAAGATCTCCTGATTTCGGTTGGAGTGCCAGATTTTCATGAAACAGGAAATAATATTTACCTCTTATTCTTACACTGAGATTGCTGTCTGTAGGTGTAGGATTTTAATGGACATCGACTTGGGACACAAGCAAAACACACAACCTGTAAAGCTGGTGGGTAATACTCAACTTGTTTAAGTAAGCTTTCTCCTGTGGGTCACCAGTATTTGCAGGCAGAACACCAGTTTAGAACGTCTGCTCAAAGGAGACGTTCAAGCACACCTCTGGACTAGCAAGTCCCACCACCACCATCGCGCAAACGTACCATAAACCTTGACTCACCATCTTGGACATCTTTGGTTGTCATCTGCTTGCCCTCACGTCAGCCCCCCTGGAGTTACCATTATTCGTGACGGCGGGAAACGAAACCCAATGGATTTCTTCAATAGCACCCGGACATCGTCCACCGACCTTAAGGCAGTGTGAAGGCATCCTCCTTCCTCACAATGAATACGTCTTTTTGGTCTACCTCGGGCCCATCGCAAGCCCACATAAAGCCTGAGGGCGTAACCTGTATGGACAATGCGACTTCCAAGTCCATTCCGTTTGTTCATGGATGCCCTGTTGTGCCACACAGACTCAGGCGAACATATGCGCTGAGACGCACTGCCCTTGCTTTCAAGCATACACAGGGTCTCATTACACACAGTAAAGTTCTAGGACAGTGGCAGTTTCATACACATACGATCATAGGGGTATATTTTCCCAGTATATTTAATTTATTATTTGATACTGGTGGGGCCCCGTGGTCATCGGAGTCGCCGCTGACGCCAGCCACCGAACCATTGGTCATGAACCTATTCATGTATTCGCTTGACCCGGCAAGCAAGAGAGGGAGACTATCTTGATACTTGCGCACTTATTCAAAATGTTGAACCAGCACCTATACAAAGAACAAGATGAGTATACCGAACCGTTACATAAAATGTCGATAGCGTTTTGAAACAAGATCAGCATATAATAGAATGACACAGCACACCAGTTTATTCACAAAGTGATACGTATCAGTACTCTGAACGGATTTTATACATTGCTTTTCAGGATAGAACAGAACACAAATCTAGGCTTTTTAAAACCAGGACGATAAACAGTTGCATCCTGTGGTGCAACCACAAGGGTGTCTGCATCCCGGTGAACCATCCACACCACTAGTTTTCTTAGGCTGGTTTTGTTCCGAACCAGAGGTGCACACGGCACCCTGCCGCATGTCTGCATCATGGGACAGGACGGGTTTGGACGGGATTAAGACCTAAAGGTGTTCATACTTAATCCCAGACAGATGGCTGATTAGTTCGCAGGTTGATATCTGGTTAACAGCGGGAACCAGGAGGAGGTTAACCACTGGTAATTAGACTAATTTCTTAGGTCGGAAGCATGATAGCCAAGTATCAAGCTATTAAGCCTAAACAAGCTTATACCCGGACGAGGCATTGGCTACCCCAGGAGAGGAACAGTTACTCCCACCACAAGATGCAATATCAGTGTAGTCATATGAATCCTATCATCAGTTTCTCATATGCTCTTTACTATAGGTGGTGGGGTACAATTTTCACCTGCATTTATGGCACTGTTTGAGGCTAGTTATTTTCGGAGTCAGGATGATGCACTTTCAACTATACCATGTGTCATACCATACCATACTACATATCACTATTTCTCTTTTCTGTTTTCGCTCATGCATTTAAGTTGGGAGACAGGGTGTTGTGATATACTCGTCTATATGTTATTTTGATATGTATATGTCTAGTCTTCTCCAGTGCAGTGAGTAATATATTCGTTAACAACAGATCTTATCTGTTTTTTTCCAAAATAAAGCTATTTAGTTGACTACTTTAAGATACTTTAGTGTAAATATCTGTCTTGGAAACAACATAATGATAAACGAGCCTCAATTTCGCACTATCTTTTCACATGTTGATGAGTTCAGTGGGTATCCATTTTATAGCAGTGGTACCGATAACAGTTCAAGTCCTCCTTTTATCTGCCTGCAGATGACATTAGATGATTATACTGTCGTTTCGTTAATTTATTGAGGTAAACAAATTAGAACTATTTCATTATAGCCCAGTATCAGTATCATTATAACCACGCACGCAACCGCACTTGGTCACAACATACTTCGTTAATGAATACTAGGCAGACTTCTAGTTAGCTGACGTAGGGTGTATTTGCAACTTTGGGGAAACTGGCATTTCTGCAGTGATTAGAACCTGCGTTATCCAGCGCTGTTGTTGAAGAATTAATTACTAAAATATTGCAGCTATAAGTGATTTTCTATAGTATTGGATTAGTCACTTGTAGATCATCAGCATAATACAGCATTCTAATCCTCACTGCTTAGCGCTGATTGTAGTCTAACGATAAAGTAAGCAATGTGACGCGATACCACAACATTCTATGCAGACAATGTAGTCCGACAGGGACCAGTATTGGTCTGACTAACTTATCAGTGAAGTGTGTGACTTCAACACAGTGGTGTATATTCGAATCATCTGTCTAATATCTTTTTCTACATGGCTGCATAAAAGCCTTGCTGATGAGTACTAACAAGCACTCCATCATGGTTTCCTGTTTTCTGGCAGCCCACAACTAACAGTATGCTATGGTAAAGTAGAAATAAAGATTAGCAGCTCAAAAAGTGAATCATAAATGTTTGGTGTTCAAGAACCATTTAAGTTTGTTCTTAGACTTTTCATCCGCAGGTTAGGCGATTTCATCAGTTGCTACATATCGAAGTGAAGTGCTTTTTGAGTTGGATGACTTTTATAACCTCTAATGAAATAAGATGGGTCATCCCTACGTACAAACCATAACACTCAAAGTCGATAGATATCCTTTATAAACGTTCACGTCTATATGAAGGCATCTAGCCTGGTAATAAAACATCCAAATATAAACTCTAAGGCTCAGAGTACACCAAACAATTATTATATGGTGTTTTATTTGAAGTCTTAATTGGATAATTCACAAAGAAGATGAACATAAATTCGGTGACTGCGAATCCCTTCTTCTGTAACATTGAAAACTCTCCGAACTTATAAAATATTCGTCTGCTATATAACTGTATTGGTTTGAGCAGTATTTTATTTACTCAGCAAATTCATTGCAAGAATACCTAATGTTCAAAAGTTATCATCTTTGAAATTTTGCCAAAAATAAGACCACATAATTCATGGAAACTATGGTAAGTTATTTCAAAACCAGGATGAAGGTGGTTCATGTAGACCAAAGCGAAACTTGTGACAGAAAATTATAAAAACTAAAAATATTTCGCATTTCCTTCCAAAATTTCAACAACATACCGAGTTCAATTCTGAGGTTTGTAGGAATTTGTTTGTTGATTTGAAGAAGATATTCATCAGCGACTGTCATCAGTTGGGGAAACACTGGAAGCATGGGAGCACTGGACAGTTGTTTTGGCCTAGTTTGGGACTCTTCAGGAGTGCGTATCCACAAATCTGCCAACTTCGAGCTCAGAGCATTCAGGCTCTGCTGTCCTGATAGGGTCGTAGGTGCGCACTGCTGAGGTGCCCTACTCCAGGACGAAAGAGATGCCTAGTGCTCTCAGGCTTCCAACAATTCTTTCACTGACACCAGTTCAGGATGAATATAAACCTACTGATCTTTTGAAAAATGGAGGACAGGATTTCTTGTCATACCATTTAATAGCACACAGTCACTTTCAACCCGATTCGGTTTAAAATGACAACCCAAAAGTCAAATTTACTAAGCTACTGTGTTACAATAACTGTATGCAGCGTAGAATTACTAATAACTAGATAGCATTATATGTATACGATAATCATCATGACACAGAATAAGAAACTTTTGTGAATATATATATATATATATATCTTAGACAAGCCGTCTGATAAACAATCCTTTCTGCGTTTGCTCATGACTGTCATCGCCATGCAAATAACTCCCGTTTTCAAAGAGGAATATATGGATTATATTTTTGTGAACGTCATTAATTTTATTCTTTTTACCTACAATTTATTATCTTTTTAGAAAAGCTATAAACTGAATGTCGATAAAATATTTTCCATAAGTTCAGCTTTTGTGTGCATACCATTACAGGCAGAAAACTCCATAGTGAACCAAAATGTGAGCAAACTGAAAATGGGACTTGAAATTGATTTAAAATTTGTAAGTTGTTTTATCCTACTGCTGGTTTTGTACACTTAAAATGCATGCTGGCAGTTATTCAGTTTGACTTTATCAAATATAATTTTCGATTGAAAGAATTATGAGTAAAGTTCCGAAGAATTTTGTGGTTCTGTACTGAATGGAAGAGGCAGAGAAGATGGGACTTCATTCAGGTGAACGTAGAGATGACGGAGGTGATGAAGATACCCAACCAACAACAACAACAACGACAACAAGATGCACCAATCACCATGAACAGGAGGAATTTAAAGGAAGTAGTCTCTTTCATCTACCTTCCTAGGCAGCATCGTTCCAACTACAGGCGGCGGCGGCGGCGGTGGTACAGATGAGGATGTCAAAACCAGGATCTGAAAGACAACAAGACAGGCTTTCCTGTATTAGTCTGAAATCAGTGTGGAGATCTACTGCAGCAAAGAACTCTAGCCTTGCAACGAATCAACCAACAACCTATCGCCCAAAAAATATGGAGAGGAAAGTGAAGATGAATTGGATTGGACATACACTGAGAAGACCATTTTGGGACATCAAGCGCCAGGCCAGGCCGTCGACTGGAATCCGAAGGGGAAATGACGAGTTGGGCTTCCGAGGTGAGGATGACATGGAAGAGATGGTGTGAGTAAGAAATGAAGGGTTATAGGGAGTCGTGGGGCCAGGTTAAAAAGACTGGAGAGAATAGAGTGGAATGGTGACATGCCACTGAATTCCTATGTTCCGCTAGCAACTCAAAAGACAAGTAATAATAATCATAAAGATAATAATACTGGCAGGCGAAATTTAAAATGAATAAACAATGTTTACAAGTTTTTGCCAGTTATTTTATTTCACTATCTATAAACAAGTGCTGGTTGCTATGAGGTTATCACAGTTAACCTTAAGGGCATCAGTAGACATCCGCACGACTGAAATAAACAAGTAGTCATGATAACCAATCAGATCGCTGCAATTAAAAAGCCTGACGGCTGCTTTAGTTTATTTTAGTTGAGTTGAACAGTGTAGTAGATACATGTAACGGAAAAAAGTCACGAATACTTTCAGTGTCCCAAATTCTTTACTTACTGAAATACAAGTTTTACTGTCCTATTTGTCGCGACTTATCATTGGAACTTCGGGAGTCACTTCTGGAAGCTAGTCAGCAATAAGCACCAGTTGCTCCACCCAAGTAGAACATGTGAACAGTCACTGAACGACGGTATTGGATGCAGGTCGCTCTATATCGTGAACTGATAGAGCCAGGAAATATGGGAAAGTGGATTCCAACCCAGTGGCTCAATGCTAACGTGTTAGCCATAGAACCTGAACGTCCTGGGTTCAATTCCTAGCGCGGTCACGGATACGCATTGCTGAGGAGTCCTAAACAAGAATGAAACAGTTGCCTAGTGCTTCCACGTATCCAATATTTCTTCAATTGATGTCAGTCCATAATGAATATCAACCTAAAAACTATGATGAATATTTGCAATATAGTTATTCATATTGTTAGTTTTTTGTTTTTGCTTTACTGCACACTTAACTAAGTAGGATACTACTATAATCATATTATTCAGTACAATGCCATGAGAAATAAGCGTGGTTCTGACTGATGGGTAGTATCCGTAATATCCGTAAAACGGTAGTAGTATTGTTACAGCGTTGGACTTGAAATCCAGTCATCGCATTTCTGGTAGTGTTTATTTCTTTATAACCGGCACATAGGTAAACTGATTCAGTTTAGCATCAAAACAAATCCTGAAGGAAATGCTAAGATCATAGCTAAAACATTATTGAGATAGTGATAGAAGGTGAAATATTTAAAATCCAGTCATATGCAGCATTGACAGAAATAACAACAGGAGATTTCAGCTGGTAATAACTTTATTAAACGAGTGGTAACTGTTTAGTGTTCTTTGAGCTTAGAGGTTTGTTCTTGGACTTTTCAGAAACTTACTAATCGATTTCATCACTATATACTGCATATAATGAGACAGAGTGAAAAAGGATACCTTTTCATGTAACCAGTGTACGAACTGGAAGATGCCATAATCTTTGATGCCATTTTATGTTAAATACATCCTAGAGATTTGATGGCATTTAAACGTATAATATCCTTCAAGTTTATGCTGAGTAAACTTACCAAAGACTGATGAATGAATACATTTTCCCTCCTGGTTAGATTTAGTGCAGTCATTTCGAATCACTAACATATCAAACTGTCTCACTAATATATGAGTAAAACTTAGGCACTGCAGTGGAATGTAATCCTATTCTCGATACTAAACGGATCAAACAATGAAGCAAAATTATTGCATGGATTGAACGGATACAACTTATTAGCCTTGGTCTTATCAAAATAACCTCACAAACTTGTGACATGGATTATAAAGTTCTTATTTTTTGCCTTTGCCAAAATCAGGCCCTGAGTATTCCTGTTGGATTCATTTTGTGTCGATTCAATAAAAAAGATTTTGGTATCTTTCTCTGCCCCCTACTTAACTAAGTTAGTTGTTAATATTGTCATTTAATCCCATAACATTGTGTGATTGTGTTGAAGTGCATACGTAACCATAGCCAAACTTTTCTCTAAGTTCGATATCTTATATAAGATCTACACATTTTGACTTAGCTGGTATTAAGTATAAGGCTAAGGATAAGGCTATAGATAGTGTATACTTCACTTGGTAGTTTGCAGAATCTGGTTTATTTTTAGGTTCGTATTTATTACGAACTGACATCAGTTGCTGCACCAATAAAAGCATGGGGGCACTTGACAGTCTGTTTCATTCTTCTATAAAACACCTCGAAAGTTCATATGCATAACAACACGAAGTTACATTGACGATAATTTTAGTGCGGAGTAGTGTAAAAAGTGCTACTCGCTTATTGAATTTTTATGCACCCAACCTCAGTCCGCTTGTTGCAATGGAAACTGATCGCGGTAAAATATTCAAATTTCTATAACTTGTTATGCAGTATCATTCAAACTTAAAGATGAACAGGCACATTCATCCGAAGCTCTTATGAAGGGCAAAAATATCACACTTTTCAGATAATCTAAGACTTCTTATTACGTTATCCAAATCAACAAAAGGGATTGATTGCTACAAATTCTTATAAAGTGAGCTTTATTTAAACTATAACATCATCTGCCTAACAAACTAAGATATGGGTTAGGAAATAACTTTTTCAAACTTACACTCAGACTTTTCTGTGAAGAGGAAGAGGAGGAAGAACTAGACATTATTCGACAATTTCTGCACGAAATTGTCACTCCATAGTCTTCCAACAAGAGCCGCGGAGAAGAAGCGAAAATTATTCAGTGAAGCGAACATTGAAAAAGTCCATCTTCTTAGACTTCACCTAGAAAAGGAATGAAACTGTTAGAAGAAACAACCTCTGGTCGAGCATTGCTCTAAAAAGAGCCGGCTCATGTACTACTAATAAAACCAGATGATAGACTTCAGAACCGTAGAACTAAATCAAAAAGGTATTCGACCATCTTGTAATGATTATGAGTAATAAATTGGGTTGAAGACAAATAGTAAATGATACTGCTACCCGGTATAAAACCTATATAAATAAAAAATTAAAATGAACCTGACCTTGGTTTTCAAAAAGGCATAGTTTCCGATACTGCATTGCCTTAGTTATGTTTATTAACAGAATTTCATATTACTCACTTTCATGCTTTTATATAACTAAGATGTTTTTGTCCCTTTGTCTTCCTAACTATTTTAAACTTGCTCTTATTATCTAGGTTGTAATCAAGTTTATACTCAAACGAACGAAAATTTGTTAGCCTGTTGCCTTACTTACCTTACAGACAGTGTAAGTTTTTTGCCACTTGTAAAATGGTATTATTTTCAAACTCCTCTAAAGTGCCGCGATCTTCGGACTATCATTCTTCACACAATAAGTCTTTGGATAGTCTTAATCAGTTCATCAAAACCTCTCATATTCGATTAGCTTTGTCTACAATACCTAGGGCGTATTTAGTGAAGTATGCTAAATATTTAGTTTTCACTATTAAAAGCATGAAACTTCATGGGTCTTGAAGCAGCTGTAAAGAATCCACAAAATAAATGCATGCGAATACTGCTATTATTTTGTCTCTTGCTTCATTCAAGTTCATGAATGGGGATAGTCGTATGATATATGGTGCATTCTGCGTTTAAAAGATGGGAATTATCAACTTTCTTGTGATAATTTCCTCAGTCGTCTCATTACAAACTTTAAGAGTATTATTACTTTGATCGTTGACGTTTTCAAAACAGTTTCCTCAAGCACTTATAAACTTCATATTTTTGTATAAATTTACACAAATATATCAATAAAATTCTATTTTTTCAAAGTTTTAGGCTTTTCTAGCCTCTTTTTGTTTGAAAACTCTGATGTTATCATCGTTTTAACCATATATGTTCTGTTTATTACTGTCGTCATTCTATATATCGGTTTCTCGGACTAGGACAGCTTAGTTCAACTAACTTAGAACCGAGGATTTGAAATACGTTGTCCATATTTCTACACACTGATCACCTACGCAATAAAGCGTCATTATCTTCTTGCTACAACGTTTTACTTCTTCTGTTTGTTTCTTTCTTTGACTTCACTTAATGTTTTCCAGACCCGTTTTGTAAGCTTTTCTTCATCATGCTCAAACTGACTTTAATATGACCAGGAAGTAAAATGCTCAGTTGTTATCCTGATCACGTTATGATTCATAGATGCATACTGATATCTTCCTTGTGTGTTGAAGGCTACCTCATATGTGATAGATAACACAAGCTCACCTTTCCATGAAGTATTATGGACCAACTGCTACTAGTAATAGAACTAGAACTTGCCATAATGAAGTCTTAGAATTCTACGCTACCAAATCAATATTTTTCGCATTCAGAGTAGTAGTAGCAGCACAAGTATTAAAGATATTTCTATTACCACTAATAATACGAGAGAGGTACCTGGAAACGTTGAGAAAAATTTTCAGTAAAGCTGCTATCAGACTGGTATCTGAACCTAAAAACTCTTAGAAATAAGCTTTGTGGGTTGCAAGATCCTATTGATCTAACCAGACAAATAAATTTAGTTTACCGAATACCTTGAAAACGATTGCAAAGTCCAAGTGGTCGATCAGGGTCAGTTAGCCAATCTAAGCACAAAACCAAGCCAAATTAAGATCTATAGAGCCTGATGAGATAAAGAATGTAAAGAAAAGCTCAACTATGTTTATGCAGCAGAGCAGAACTTTAGTAATAAAAGCTACCTCAGTTGGGTGGAGGGAGAGATTGGTAGCAGGATCTCTGGTTATCGAATCAACACTAAATACATGCAACTTGATCCAAATATATGGAAAATTTCACTCTAGTAATCAGAAAAAAGGGGAGAGAATAATGACTATATAGACCACGTCACATAACTATGGAGTAACTTTGATATGACTATGAACGACAAACTGTGCCTGAAACGTAATCCAGTATGTAATACCGTTTCACTGTTTTATACGTCTAATGAATCAACCAAAATGGGATTACAACCTTTCACAGAGCCAAAGTTTCACTTATATAAAATACAATGACACAGCACATCTGTAAAAAATGTAGACGACAAAATAAAATTGAATCAGTACGATGTACTCATTTTTTTGCTGTACTTGCGTCAGTGAAAGTGCATCTTTACATTTCGTCTCAACCATTCATAGAAGGCAGATAGTATTTTCTCCTGATTAAAAACCTTTCTTATCATCTGATCATTTTGTGATTAAGAATACGGGTTCTAAACGCCACTGGCAATAAGTAATTCACTTACAGTGGTGAGTGTGCAGGGAATCGAGGAAGAACTATGAAAAAATAGTCTTCTATCCTCACTGCTATTTTATTTAAATCTGTTATAAAGTTGTCAACCTTGACAGTCTTGAAAGGGAAACGAATAATCGAAAATCGCGACAAAATCATTATTTTTTTTTGTCAGGAATTACAGGGGGTAAAGTGATGTAAAGTCTGCATGTGTGTTCTCATGTTAGTGAAAAGACAGTTGACTGTGAACTTTTAAAATAGAACAGGTATATTTTAGGCACATCATGTCGAAAATTTCACCTCAGTCTTAAACTGATAAATTGATCTCGACTGACTCATTGCATAACAATAAATATTAATTACAGTTGAATCACCAGACCATAGATAATTCCATCAACAAACAAGTGAATCATCGAATTCCAATCATAAATAGTTGAAAATGAATTTCATGGATTATTTCTTATTCCAAAAAATTCACATTTGGCTTGTCTGTCATACATTTTTATCAGTTTTGAGTCAGCAGATAAGACTTTCTGAAGGGTGCTGACAAACGCGAAACATTTGTCAAGTTTTGAGTTCGACTGACCGTCTCCTGACATGAAACATCAAAACAGTACATCAAACTGTTGAATAGCTAGACTGCACACTTCATTTGTAGTCTTCAAAGAGTAATCGGTGCGAAAGACTTGATAATCCCAGTTGGAACCGTCTGTTGGCTGATTCAAGAATTTTAAGGGAAATTATGAGACCTCTAAGATCTTAAGGATAAAAATATCGTTTTGTTGCTTGATACTACTGACCAAGTGTTCTCCATTTTTACTTGGATTAGTATGTTATTAAATTTTAGCCTTAGAAGTGCATTTATCAACCCATATTATATCGCTGAAATGTGAAATATGTGTGAATTGAGGACAACTAGATCAGGTTCAGAACTGATTAGTGCTACATTTGCTTTCTTCAAAGAATATTCTTGGATTTCGATACTGTTGACAAAACCCGAAAGTTGATTGTTTTAGTTCCAGATATTTTAGCTGTCTCTACTGTCTGTGTTACCTAATTGAACGTAGCATAACTTTTATCTTTATGATCCTGGTGGTCTATGTTCAGCATAGTCTGTCCTTGCAGCAGTGCCTTTGATCAGACTCCCAGCAAATTCATATCATTTATGATTTTTTCATTCGATTCCTAGTGATAAATAGGAATTCAGTGGCATGTCACCATTCCACTCTATTCTCTCCAGTCTTTTTAACCTGGCCCCACGACTCCCTATAACCCTTCATTTCTTACTCACACCATCTCTTCCATGTCATCCTCACCTCGGAAGCCCAACTCGTCATTTCCCCTTCGGATTCCAGTCGACGGCCTGGCCTGGCGCTTGATGTCCCAAAATGGTCTTCTCAGTGTATGTCCAATCCAATTCATCTTCACTTTCCTCTCCATATTTTTTGGGCGATAGGTTGTTGGTTGATTCGTTGCAAGGCTAGAGTTCTTTGCTGCAGTAGATCTCCACACTGATTTCAGACTAATACAGGAAAGCCTGTCTTGTTGTCTTTCAGATCCTGGTTTTGACATCCTCATCTGTACCACCGCCGCCGCCGCCGCCTGTAGTTGGAACGATGCTGCCTAGGAAGGTAGATGAAAGAGACTACTTCCTTTAAATTCCTCCTGTTCATGGTGATTGGTGCATCTTGTTGTCGTTGTTGTTGTTGTTGGTTGGGTATCTTCATCACCTCCGTCATCTCTACGTTCACCTGAATGAAGTCCCGTCATCTCTGCCTCGCCTCTTCTGCCAACTTGTAGGTTTTTGCCTGTAGATCTTTGAGTTTGTGCCGCAAGACATTACACATAAATCATCATCATCACCGGCAAAATCCAAATCTTCTTGTGAGGTCATTACATCGGTCAAGCTAGCCTATGCCCATCTTCTCGCTCCTCACAGTTTGTCGCATGATCAAGTACAGTACAGTTCAGTCGACCACAACGCAATCAGGAAGATCATCGGTGATAGTACGCTGCAGCCGTGTCTTACTCCTGTCCCTTGTCTTCACTTCAGAGGCGTCACTGAGCTTTCCATTGTGAGTCAATCAGCTGGCATGTAGCATCATATAGCGTATAGCTGCTGTTAAATGAGATTCATGAAGGTTTGTGGCACTAAGACTACAGTGAC
Organism: Heterobilharzia americana; assembly: GCA_944470555.2. Taxonomy (NCBI): domain Eukaryota; kingdom Metazoa; phylum Platyhelminthes; class Trematoda; order Strigeidida; family Schistosomatidae; genus Heterobilharzia; species Heterobilharzia americana. The sequence continues at coordinate 2,991,635 of OX104134.1, forward strand.
GAAACAGCTGCCTGTCAAATTACTTCTCGGTCAACACTGTAGAAGGTCTTTTCAAAGTCGGTGAGGTTGAGGTAAAGATTCAGTTGACTGCCATTCCACGCTCTCTTCTATGATGATGTGTGTAGAGCGGCGTTGAAATTTAATCCGCACATAATTTGTTCTTCCTGAAACAAGCCAGCCAGCCAGCCAGCCAGTCAGCCTGTTCCGGTTGTTATTTTGAATACAGCTCATTGTTTAGTCTCTCCATGATGATGCATCTCAACATTTTGCTAGCTAGGGGTGGCGGCAACATGATTCCGCGCCAGCTCCCAGTTCGCAAGGACTTAGGTCACTTTTCAGTAACATCATGGCGTCCAGAACTCCATTTCTGCTCTTGTCGGAGGCTTTTTGTCCACTGATATTTCTGTGGCTGGCCTGCCAGTAGTATTTCTGGAGGAGTTGCACATGGTGGTGGTGGTGGTCGATTCAAGAGTGTTTTGATGTGGTCAGACCATCGTTTCATTTGCTTCTCCACTTTGCTTACTCGGTTTACTTCACTATCTCTCATTAGTTTCGTCTGCATTCATCTCTCCACTCCCAAATAGTAACCTCGTTATTTGATATAGTGTTGTCGGCTCTCTATCTCTCCTACCAGCAGCCTGTTCTGCTTCACTTGCAAGTGTGTCGTAAAAGTGTCTTTTGTCTTTCCACGCACTCTTCTGCACCTCTTTGTCCAGTGTAGTGTTTTGTAGGTTGTATTCAGTTCCACTTTTCTTTGTTCATCCCTGCACTGCACTATACTGCCCTGCATAGCACAGCACAGCACTGGAGTGAACTGGTTCATCTTCTGCTCCACCATCTTCCTCTCCCTGCTATATCAGCTTCCATGTGTCCGTCGACATACATTCAATTCCCCTTTCTCGTTTCTTCTTCTTCTTTCCTTCCTTCCTTCCTAACACATTTATACAGGTTTCTTTCCACACCTCTTTCACAGAGTTCCAGTGTTCTTCCATGCAGATCCCTTCAGAGATGTTGCTCATATATTTCATCCTGATGGCTGACGCACTTTCCTCCTTCAGTTTCTGTTCTGGGTGTTCAACTTCAACTGTGACCGTCTATCACCAACTTCTGAGAAGACTTTCAACTTGATTTGGAAGGTAGGTTCCTCGCACTAAATAGTGGGTGGTGTGAACCACCTACATCTGCTCCCCTTCTTCATCCGATCGTGTGTCCAGTAGGCTGACTGCGCCTCCATCTCCACCTTCTTCACATTCAGATGAAGTCGATCTGATTTCCACTGTAGTGTGTCCTGGTGTCTGGTGAAATCAAATACATGTCACTTCCTTGTCAATATCCTTGTGTTTGGACACACTCCCTCACTCCAATCACCAAATCATTGATTACGAAGAAGTCTGAAAACAGTTCTCCATTCTCATTCATCACTTCGCCAAGTGCTTCTCGACCCCTGATCACTTCCCTGCCTGTGTTGTCTCCTCCCAGTTTGGCATTCATGCCACCCATTAAAATGAATCTTGAAGTCGTCAACTGAGGTGGTTTCTTGTCCAGTACTGATTGCAGTTGTCTGTACAATTCCTCCTTCTTATCTTCATCTGCATTATTTGTAGGTATGTATCGTAGTGTAGCGTAGCATTGTATGATTGTGACTTTCCATCCTTTTGAGTTGAATCTATCTTGCTGTCATGACCCTGATCGTGCAGGAGGAGAGTGGTTCCCACTTCATGAGAGAGAGCTTTCAATGCTGTTGGCGACATCATGATAGCCAGTCGGAAACTCAGTGTGCCGTGCTGGTGGTTGTCGTGTGGGTGACAATATCGGAGTGGATTATTGACTCTCGAGTTGACAGTTTGGAGAGTCCACTCCCATTCCATCTACACTCGCAGATTCCAAGCACTTCTATTCTATGCCATATCTTCTCATGTCGTTTGCAATCTGGTCAGCCTTGCCAGCCAGCTTGAAACATGGTGAGGACATTTCAGGTTTCCATGTTTACTTTTGCTTTCATATCATTGACATTCTCTTATTTTCACACAAGTAGTTAGGCGAATTGAGTGGCTCATTAACTTTTTCATTATACGTTTCAAGGTATCTTGAGAAATCCTTGATAGTAAGGGGAGGCCATCTGTTGCAGTGTTGAAGTAATCTTTTCGACTGCAACAATCGCCTTACTCAAGACCTGACTTTGGGAACTAAATTCAGTATATTTGTTTCTATCTGCTGTTTTATGTAGGCAATTAACCTTTTCACGAACAGAATTTATAGAATGTGAAACCAAAGGGATCAGTATTGGAAAGGATATGTATTCTACGCTTTGAATATATATTAACTGGTTGCGTGAATTCACTGGTTTACTGTTCCGTTAATTGATTGGGGTGGTTCTGCTGCAATCCATGCCACATGTTTATTTGTTGCACTGGATAACTTTGTGTTACCTTGTAAACGATTTGCGTAAATACTTTTATGGAGTAATGTAAGATCTCTTCGTCTTAATATAAATGAATCTGTCTCCAAATTAAGCGACTCAAATGGGAAACAACAAGATATGGCTATAAGACTTCTGTTTTTGACAGGTAATACGTCATTTTAATCCTATGCACAGTCACTGACCAGAAACGTTGGTAACATCGTGAGTAACAATTTGATTTTGTGGGAGTATAGAATGAATTTAGTGTCTTAATTTATTGTAAAGAGGGATAGTGGGTAGAAGTGAAAACTAGGACTCATTTTTGGCTTTGGTTGTGACTTTTCAGTTGGATAAACTTGTCTTCCAGTGAGTGGTATTATTCCAGCACAACCTATACCTGCAAAGTCATAGTGTTATTCACTGGGTTAGTGAGTCATGATAGCCACGACTTGCATTTCAATTTACGTCAATATATTTATTCAATAAGATATTTTTTTGAGTAGTAGATTTACGAGCTTACAAACACTTTATAGATCTTAGTGGTAAAGGTGAGAAAAAGATGGTAAGACAGAAAATCAGGAGTTCAATATCATCTACATCTCATAAAGTTAGTAGTACAAAACTAACTTTGAAATTCAAGATGGATATACGTTTCGTTTTAGTCCGTGCAAGCAGTATGGTGCTGATGATTCCTTCTATGAGACTCTGCTACATGTTCTAGTTCCTACCAGTCATTCCATATACAATAATCCTAAGTTTCATCTTTATTGATTGATTAAATATATCACACAGAGTAACAGTATTGTTTACTGGAATTATATTCTACCACAGTGCACAAGTTTTACTCTTATAATAATCCTAATTTTGTTGTGGGGTATGTAAGAAAATCAGCTGCTGGCCTTCTCTAGTGTATTCTATCTCCTTGAAATCTATCGAAATCGAGTTGCTGGTCAACGTTTTATCTTTTCGTCTGTCATAAATTACTGTGATTGAACTGTATGAGTTTCACTTGTGATTTTTTAAGCTCATAATTCCTTTGCGCTAGACATAACACTTTAGGATTTTGGCTGACTGGTGGTTTCAAAAAGAAAACTTTCTGACTGCGAAACTAGGCAGTTGTAAAACTAGTTAGCTTTGAGGTTTGTCAATGCGTAACGTGCAATTTATCACGAAATTGCAAATCAGCTTTCCTATTTAAGGTATATTAGTTTATCCACGTCGGCTAAGAGCATTCGGTTTATTCTAATCATTTGGCTGTACGAGTCAAATCTATCCGAGTACATTGCTAATAATGTTTGCTGAAAAGACTGTTCACTCTATAGACCACATTAATCAGGAAAATCACATTTGTAGATTTACATGTACGTCTGTTAACCAGCTGTTAACTGTCATATTAATTATTAATATATTTCATGTATATTTCTGCTGGTATCGAAGTGGATAACAAAACTTGTGAATAGTCTCTATCATGTAGAGACCATAAAAGGAAACGTGGTAGCCATTAAATCTAAATTTAATTAGTATCATTTAGTTTAGTGTGTAGAACCAACTTAAATATGAACTAAAAATTCTCTCAGAGTATTTAAGTTACCAAGAATTTACAATGCAACAAGGATTTATGGTGGTTAGCAGTGAAGTTCAGGGCCCGTGATTTGCCTCATTTGAGACTCTAGTGTTTGACACACCTACCTTACAGAAAGCCCTAATCATTCAGGGAGAACAGTTCAACTATGGAATCGACAGTCAACATGTCAAACCTGAAAGATGATTTTAGCTCACAGACGAAAGTATTTTCCAAAATAGTACATCCTAACAGGAAACCTAACCAACAACAACAACAAACACCAATCACCATCAACGGGAGAAACTTAAAGAAAGTAGCCTCCTTCACCTATCTAAGCAGCACCGTTTCAACTACGGGCCACATAGGCACGGATGAGGATGTCAAGGCCAGCCAGAATCGAAAGGCAAGACAGGCGTTCAATAACCTGAAACCAGTGTGGAGATCTGCATTCAGCACAAAGAGCAAGATCCGGATTTTCAACACCAACGTCAAGTCAGTGCTCCTGTATGGTTCAGAAACTTGGGGCGTTACGATGAGCACTTCCAACAAACTACAGATATTCATCAACAGCTGCCTACACTGGTTCGTTGCTGAAGCTCAGATGGCCAGGAAGAATAAGCAACAAGGAACTCTGGTAACGAACTAACCAAGAACCCATTACTGGACAAATATACATTAGAAGGAAGTGAAGATGGATTGGGCATACAGTGAGAAGGCCGACTGGGGACATCACGTGCCAGGCCATCGAGTGGAACCCCCATGGGAAACGACGAGTTAGGCGTTCAAGGGTGACATTGAGGAGATCATGCGAAGAAGAAATGAGAGCTTGTGGGCAGTCATGGTGTCAGGTTCAAAAGTTTGCAGTGAACGGAGTGCACTGGAGACGTGCTACTGAAGCCCTATGTTCCATTAGAACCCAAGGGACAAATGATAATAACAAATAATTCAGACTACTGTGAAGTTAGTGTTTGTTACTGAATATCACTGTCATCAATTTGCTGATGTTTTAATGGAAGGTTATGCCGCTTGGATTTCGCGAAGTGAGAAACGAAGACTAGTTTGGCCTACTGGCAGTTAACGATCGACTTCAGGCTAATCAAATCTACATATTTGTGTTGAGTCTAAAGATGGCTAGAAGTTCTTTTATTCCGTAAATATGACATAATGAGAAAGTCAGCCACTAAGCCACTTAGATATCTATAGAATATAAAAAGTTACGAATGTCTTTTAACCCCTCTTAGGAATAGTCCGCGTGGTATAACAGACTGAACAGTCTGTACCAACTATGTACAAAATAATTATAAATTTGAATCGTCATGTTTATTCAAAAATATTTTATCATCTAAGCTATTGATAAACTGTGATTTTCCCCACTTTTCTGATTGGTTTTATCTAGAATCTGATTTTCACTGAATGAAAAACCAACTGGGAATTTAATTTAACGGCAAAGAATGTTAACTTTTCGTAATGAACTCGCACCTGTCAAATGATGCTCCAGGACTGGTCTGCAGCCAACCCCCATTTTCATGATAAAGAGTGAAGTGGTGAAATTTGTAGGCCACTTTACTTATTTCCAGAGTTGCACCAGTGTGAACTGACTGGTTGCTGACGAAGTCTCAACCCAGGTACGGAAAACCAGTTTGGCATTTGCTAGCTTATGTCACCTGTGGCGCCGATGGGTGAAATATCTCACTATGAATCCAAGGGTGATTGCATTGCGCTGAAGTCTTTTGTGTCCCGATATATGGCTGGGAGACGGCCGACAAAGTCATGAAGCGGTTACAGAGTTCTGATTACAGATTTCTTCGTAGCATTGCACTGAAATCACTGTGTAGGTAATGCTGAAGTCAGGTGAAGGGTTCTAGGCACGATTTCGCGTCACTTGCAGAAAATCTAGGGTTTTCGGTTGCCCTCTGTGGTTTAACAAAACCCATGAAAACCACTCACTTTCATAATTCTTTTATAAATTTTGAATATCACCCGTTAACTGTGAATGTTCCAGCTCAAAAGTTAGCGAAACTTTGATGTTGACTTATTACTCATTATATTTGTGAACTTCTTCTTCACGTAGTCACGGTTGTAATCAACCACTCTTTTATCACAGTGCAGGTGATTGACTCACTTGCTTTACAGATTCGTCGGCCAGTGCATGACTAGACAGAAAGAAAAGAAATAAGTGGCAATATAAAATCGGCGCCAATGTAGGTGTAAAGACCGCAAAGTATGGTAAAACTACGGTTGATATATACATATTTTCTACAGATTTATTACGAAATTTCAGCAAAATTGAAATATACCTTTTCTATTGTTTTAATAGTTATATTGCTTTAGGCTTTTAATGAGTTCATAATTCGTCATATCAAATGAGCGTACATGGTAGAAAAACACTGAGGGTGAGTAAAACGGCTTATTTCATAGTTTACTTCTGCTACTGATATAATGTTTTTTACCATACAGATTATGATCATCACCATCCATTTTGTCACTATTTGGTAAAGTCGAAAGTTCATTTCGGTGTTAATATTCTCGAGGGAATTCATAATCACTCGGGAAGTATGCGATGCCATCATTTTAATGGATTATAAAACATGAATTTAGTTATAAATTATGCCATGAAAAGTGCGAAAATTAATTAGACAGAAAAAGACATAAACTCACGAAGCTTGTTTTCTGTCGGAGATTGCTGTTATTCAGACGACAAAGGATAACTGTATTATTCCACCATGTTAAGACGCAAACTATCGATAAATACCGTATCTTATGGTTACAAATAAGTCTTCAGGATAATTGAAATGAACAGCAGTTGGCAAGTATGCCCATGCATCAAGGAAACTTAATAAACTTATGCCCTAGATTACTAGTTACATTGAGTAATCGGTAACGGATGATGTTCGGCTTCAGCCATCTTAACCATTTCACGTGCAATTTATTGTTACCAGGTTGTGGGTGAACGAAAAACATCCGTACAGAATTTTTCTTTCACACTCACCCATAAGCTAATAACATCTAATGTGTATACTGAAAATTTTCCTTACTCCTATAACAGCAGAAATACGCTTAAGAAGTAGAGATCTGCGTTTCCTTGTGTTTATTGGTTCTCATCCATCTCTGGTTGATTAAACTGAGCATTAGCAGTCCCACTGGCATAAATGAAAATTGTTTCAACCATTTTTCATTCTCTGTACAAACCGATATTTGACTGTTATACGCAGCCGCACTTAACTTCATCTTTCTCATTACTGAACAGATATACAACTGAAGCCTGAAACAACTCAACTACTCGAATTTTTCAGGATCTAAGGTGAACATTCACCGATGTTAATGAGTTGTAGCCAAAAATGATGAAAATTCGTTAAATTTTCTAGTTATTGCTAATTCTTGCAGCTTTCTCACTTCGCCTCCATCTGATATATGTATTCAGCCATCATCTAATTTGCTGATTTTAATTTTGGTTAAGTTTGTTGATTTCATCAAATTATTTTTAGTATATTTAAAATGAACAGTTTTTAACAATTATTGCTAATGTCATACAGAATGAAATCTAACTATAGTCAGAACAATTAATAATGGTCATACTGAGTGAGGTAAGGTATGGATATCATTCCATAATGTCGCGCATGCTTACTACAGTTAAGAGTGTGTTTGTATAAGTTTTTTGTTTGTGTTTCCTGCTATCTCGCTTAGGGAGACATTACTTCAATCATAAAAATTTTTTTAGTAAAAAAGGGTGTTATTATTAGTTCAAGGGATTGAATTCAACTGTTGAGACAAACGCAGAAATGGCTACATTCTGTTAATTAAACCAGCCGGTGATTTCTGAAGTCTATTTACAATAGTTTTCACTGATTTACTACTTACGTCTCCCGTTCCTATCGTTAACTTTTTCAGGGTAATCAGATTTGCTTGGTTTTGCATTGACCATGGCATCTGTTAGATACAGAATCTATTCAACTGGTGCTTCATGTTTCACTCATTAGGATTTATGTCAAGAATATCATTAGTTGAAAATAACATCATGAGGTTTACTACACTTTTGAAGAAAATAAATTTTTTTAAATCTCAAGGAAGGAGGCTAAGTCTAATTCTAATTTTGCTTTCACTTAGTTTTCCATGTAATTCAGTCACGAAATCGGTTTAGCATAGTGACTAAACTACTTTTTAATTGGAAATGTAATTCTTTTTTCTCGAATGTTTCAGCTCAAACTCATATTCGTCATCTGACCAAGTTTTAAAATTGATCTACGTGAGCCTTTCCCATAGCTTTGTTTGATTGAGGCATCAATCTCTAGAAATGGAATATAGTGAGCAATGAAAATGGTTTCTGGTTATTAGGATTATCCATAGACGTAAGAACGTTTACACGATCAGAATCAACGTGATACAAAGTACAGCTATATTTTGATGTCATCCTCTTTTGAGTAATGGTTTGATACAACAGTGTCTTTGTTATAGTACTCAATTAGGGGATACCAAATGTAAGTATTTCCTATTTTTGATACATTTGTAAAGAGATAGCTGATAGACTGAGAAATCATTCTTCGCTCTGATTAACCAACTAATAAAGTGAAGTGTCTCATAGAGACTATGCCCTGAAATCACCTCCTTCCTTCACTGGTCCAAGTATCCCGACAAGTCACTTTGGCATTAAATAATAACAAAAATCAATCAAGTCCACTATAGGATGAGGAATAGCACCTTTATAATGATTTCCAGGTAACTGTATAATCGCAGCAGCAAAGGATATGATGGGCAAAGTTGTTCATACAGCTGGGTTCTAATAAATGCCTTCCTTATCTTTCATTTTCTTCATTGTCCTCAAAAACTAGCTCCAGCAGCCTGACAAGACCTACTCTACTAATTTTGTCAGGCCATGCCATGAACAAGTGCTTTCATTCACACGTGGACGTTTGTAAGGGCTTTGTTGATTTAAAGTCGTTATTCATCATGGACTGACATCAAATGGAGAATCACTGAAAACCTGGAAGCACTAGGCAGCTATTTCATCCTAGTATGGGGCTTCTTGATAGTGCGCACCTGAGGCCTCACCTAGGATGGAGGCCAGGACCCTCAAGTTTTGTAGTAAACGTGATAGTTTTGAGCCACTAGGTCTGCAGAAAATTTGAACAAGATGTGGGGTTTGTTTGGACACTGATTGCCTCACTTCTGGCAGTTGAGATCCGACATTATTTGCATGGTTTAGACTGAATCAGTTCTAGGTACATGAATTAGGATCCACTTGATAGAACCTTAAATTCTTCGAAGAACTTTTTAGACACTAGTGTTTCTCCAAGCTTTTCTTCAAGGAGGAGTTTTTCTTGTTCTCCTCTGCGAGTCTGACAGAAAAACAAGAAATCATCTAGTTCGTTTACTGCTATCAGCCACAGAACTACTGAAAATTTTAGAAGGTTGTATGGCTAAGTTTTCCTGATTTTGAACTCCTAAGTGGTCCATGATATTTGATCAAAACTCCTTTGAAGCTAATTTCCCACAAACTTGAGGAATTAATGTAATTGTATTCACCTTTCTTCGCTTAATTGAGGATCCGATCCGTTTTCAGATTTCTTCTTAACTTGAAAAAAGATAGTTGATTTTTGTTTTGAATCATTACCGAATTCGTGGTACTGTAGACCAGTACTGTTTTTTCGGTATATTTGTGATTCTTGTAAACACCAAATGGGGACTTGTGATGAGCCTAGTATTATACTGGTTTCAACAGTGACTGAGGGTAAAAAGAATATTATGGAATAAGTTTCATTAGTACAGAGATGGGCGTTGCTCAACAGTGAAATAGTAAATGAACTGCAATGGCCTTTAGCTGGATTTTTCCACATTTTAGCCACAGAAAGTGAATTTCAGGTAAACAGTAAACTGCTGAATTTCAGCATACTTCTAACTTCACTGTGTATAGCAGGCTGTGGACAGAAGCGTCAAATATTTTAGTGCATGAATATTTATTGTCATATACTTTAGGCAGTTTAATTTAAAAGTTATCCCCACATGAATTGTTGTCATATATATTAAAACAAAATGTCATCATAAGGAAACCAACGTTAGTTTTCTCTAAGTAATCATAGTTATGAATGCCATGTTGTCTTTGTAATCCAATGTATGGGAAAACATATGGATGGCCATTCGATATCTGTTTATCGGTAGAATAGTGAACAGAAATTACGACTTTGAAATTACTCAACTTCAGTTCTTCAACTTTTGACTTACTTTGGCAAAATATTTTGACGGTAAATCACTAATTTAATAATGGCTTGTTCAGTTTCATCTTTACTGATTACAATACAATAGTAACTTTTGTAAGGAGGAACACTATTAAGGCCAGCATCACTGCTTTCAAACCAAGAGATATCGGCTTTTGGAGTATCTTTTGTTCATGTAATTGCTCATTTAATAAGCCTTACTTATTTTAATGCTGTCTGTCAGTTAGGTAGCTGACATGGATGACAAGACAATACAGTGATCGTTGTTCAGTGTTATAAATTGACGTCCGCATCAGCTAACATTCACTTTTCATTTCATACACATGGGTTGATCTAACAAAAGCTCACCGAGTTTCAGTAGGTCAATGAAAGGGTATCTGACTCAGGGACCAGGAGATATGCTCCAGTTATTGAACAAACATGTGTGGTTTAAAACACGTCTTGGAGATGAGTACGATTCGACTTATAAAGTGTACATAGTCGTAATTTTAAAAATAAATTATGTATATGACCAAACGTCTATTCCCAATTTTATCTGTTAGACTCACCAGTTACTTTCGCTTTCTAACTTCACAGTATTTAACAGTTTCTGTACGATTTTCATTTTGCTTTGTTTCTTGGAAAATATACGACCAGACATTTCATTGTGATACCACTATGTCTGTAAAAAACTCCGAGCTTCATGATGTGGCAACATCTTGGTCTAATCACTCCTAGCTTTCTTTCGACTTGAAGCTTCATCAGCTGACAGCAAGCACGGAGCTTGATGGATACTGGCAACGCGCGGACAAGCCCTAACCACCTAATTTTTTGTAGATTCACAAGCCTACCAAATGGAGGCATTTCTTTGATGTGTACTCTGTGCACAACATTCGGGCTTTTCACACAGAAATTCCATTAGGAAAGAGTAATTTAACGAGACACGTTGAGTCAGAAACGCGTTTAATCTTTGTTTCCTACTTTGAACTACCAGGACTGAGTAAGCTGATGCACAGCATACATGTTGTGTGAATATCGTTGGACATTTGGTCACTACCACAGGTAGATTAATTTGACAAACTTTACGCGAAAAGTTTGTATCCAAGCATTGAAGTTGGTCGAAGCCTACTTAGAATGGTTGGTACAAATCCTGAAGGAAGTAATTTGGTCACTGCATTCCGTCTCTTTTCTAGCTATCCATCGACTAGGAGTGGACTGTAATCATTTTGGAGGTATCATGTACTTTTAACAACAACGAAAAATATGCTGTGCAGACTTAGAATTTAGCTCAAAGCATTATGAAACCTCACATTTTGTCGGTCATGGAATTACAAGATTATAAAACCTCCATAAGTAAAATAGAACAGATGTGTTCTACAAAGTAAATCATTCTCAGAAAGCTAGGGTTAAGTAATAAGAATAGTGAAAGTGGAAATCTCTGGTAGATACCAGCAGTGTCAATAACTCTCCTAAAATGCTAAAACAGGTATGTGAATGCGAGAAGAAAGCCTTTATTAACATTATATGCCTACTAAGTATTCTTTATATTGAAACAGTTCGTTGACAACGGTCAGCTGACAAAATTAAATACAACCCTCAGGTCAAGAAAGATGGTGTGTCAGGTAGGCATCATTCATGATCAAAAATTGGCAAGCTCCAAGCAACTATGTGCAAGTTCTTTCAACAACTAGTGGGGCACACTAGATCCAAAAAGGTTAATTATATCACGTGGCTATCCACATTCAGGTAGGTTGGGTGGAATTCCAAACTGCGATCTACGGTTTAAAAGTTGAATTTTAGACCAGTCGGTCAGAACTTACACTGTACTTACATTCTAAAACCAGAACAATAGTGAAAGATTTTATGAGTAGACTCTTGCTCATGTCTGAGACCTGGGTAGTTTTCGCAAGTTTAATGTTCTCAAGCTTCATTAAAGTGTTAAATGACTATAGTGCATAAGATTGTATACACGGCCTTACCTTAGGTGAATTCTATGGCGTTGTCACATGATAACTCCTTGCACTTCTTGTAACTTTGGATGTACAGTAATCTGGGTCAATCTGATAAGAATTTCTCCGATTCTCACATATTAGCTATAACTTCATTTGGATTAGGTGGAAATTAACCAACACCATTTCTGGAGACTTCTAGTGGCAAACCATCAGGTCCTGTTAGTTTGTATCACTTCTGACTCATTTCAGACCTTTAAAATTGTCTGAGAGTTAGACGACTGACATTAATATCATCCTGAAGTTGGACGTCTATGGTAGCTGAATAAAGTAGATCGATCAATCTGTTCTTCAAAGTTTTATGCCTCACTTCCAACTGAGACATAGTGATAAGTTATCACATGACTATCTTTTTCAGTGATTGTCCCACTGACTACTGTCTTTCTCATGGGAGTCTTTATTATCCAGCTTATACAATATTCAGGCATTATGTTCCATCTCTATATGTTTTTGAGTCACCAGATACTGATAGGTATGATGGTCACAAAAACGCTACAGTTACTTTTACACCGTATCCTTATCGAATAAAGGTACAATGTGTCTGAGGATGAACAGAACCACTGGGGCAAACTCACATTTGTCCTAAAGTTACCACGTGTCATCAGTTTTGTTTTTTCATCAAATTGCGTACAGGTGAAAAAAGCTACAATTTTCAGGTAATAACGACTGCTCTGTTCTGTAAAACATCGGAGTACGCATTTTATCTATTCTATTTGCAAGTGGAACCTCGCCTGGTTAACTAGTTTACTAGTTACTAGCCGGTCCTAAGCCCGGGTAAAGAGGGAAGGTTGGGCATAGGGCTAGCAACCCTACCCCGTAAAACAAATCTAACCGCTAAAGAAACTTCAAAGCACAAACAAAATATAAAAAATGAAAACAAACTTATTCCCCGCTGGAATCGGAGAGGCGAAATGACGCCAGTTGGTGAAAGCCTTCGGGAAGCCAATTGGCCGATGTGTCTTCTCCTCGATGAAAGCGAAAGTAAACGTGGGGACATGGAATGTCCGCACGATGTTTGAACCCAGTAAGGCAGCCCAGATTGCAAAGGAGATGAGAAGGTATAACATCGAAGTGCTTGGGATTTGCGAAAGCAGATGGAATGGGAGTGGACTCTCCAAACTGTCAACTGGAGAATCAATAATCTACTCCGGTCACCCAGACGCCAACCACGAGCACACTGAGGGAGTGGCTATCATGATGTCCTCAAGAGCATCGAAGGCTCTCATGCAGTGGGAACCAATCTCCTCCAGGATCATGACAGCAAGATTCAACTCAAAAGGAAGAAAGGTCACAATCATACAATGTTATGCACCTACAAATAATGCAGAGCAAGAGAAAAAGGAGGATTTCTACAGACAACTTCAATCAACACTGGACAAGACGTCAGTTGGCGATATCAAAATTCTGATGGGCGACATGAATGCCAAACTGGGAGGGGACAACACGGGAAGAGAACTAACCATGGGTCGAGAGGCACTAGGTGAAATGAATGAGAATGGAGAATTGTTTGCAGAATTCTGCGCATTCAACGATTTGGTGATTGGAGGCAGTGTGTTCAGGCACAAAGATATCCACAAAGCGACATGGATTTCACCAGATGGACACACTAAAAATCAAATCGACTTTATCTCAATCTCAAGAAAATGGAGACGCAGTCTACTTAACACAAGGTCAAGAAGAGGAGCAGATGTAGGTTCAGACCACTACCTAGTGCAAGGAACCTTCCAAATCAAGTTAAAAGCCTTCAAGGAAGCTGGTGATAGACCTCAACCCAAGTACAACACTCGGAAACTGAAGGATGAAACTACAAAGGAGATCTTCAAGGCAGCCATCAAGACAAAATGGGAGACATCGAGCAACATCCCTGAAGAAACCTGTGTGGAAGAACACTGGAAGTCTTTGAAAGCTATGTGGAAAGAAACCTGCACAACAGTATTAGGAAGGAAGAAGAAAGAAGACAAGGAATGGATCTCGACGGATACCTGGAAGCTGATAGAGGAGAGGAGGATGGTGAAGCAGAAGATAAACCAGTGCAAGGATGCTCAACGACAAGAGGAACTGAGCACAATGTATAAAACACTGGACAAAGAAGTGAAGAAGAGTGCACGCAAAGACAAAAGACACTTCTACGAAACACTGGCAAGTGAAGCAGAACAGGCTGCAGGTAAGAGAGACCTGACGACATTGTATCAAATAACCAGGTTGCTATCAGGGAAGAGACCAACACAGATGAAACCAATAAAAGATGAAGAAGGAAATTTAATTACAAAAGAAGAGAAACAGAGGAAACGATGGGCCGACCACTTCAAGAAGCTCTTGAATCGACCACCACCTGCACTTCGTCCAGAAATACCACCTGCAGCCGCTGAACTACAAGTGAACATTAATCCCCCAACGAAAATGGAAGTCCTGAACGCCATAAAGCTACTGAGAAATGGGAAAGCAGCAGGACCAGATGGAATACCGCCAGAAGCACTGAGAACAGATGCAGAGACAACAGCGGCCATGCTCACACCACTATTGCAGAAGGTGTGGAAGGAAGAGAAGGTACCTGACGATTGGAAGAAGGGTTACCTTGTCAAACTGCCGAAGAAGGGAGACCTCAGTGCTTGCAAGAACTGGCGCGGAATCACTCTCCTGTCCACCCCAAGTAAAATATTAAGCCGCATCATCCTGGAGAGGCTAAGGGATGCACTGGATTCAAAACTACGACCGGAACAGGCAGGCTTCAGGAAGTACAAATCATGTGCAGACCAAATTGCAACGCTTCGCATCATCATAGAACAGAGCATAGAATGGCAATCACCTCTCCACCTCAACTTCATCGACTTTGAGAAGGCCTTTGACAGCGTCGACCGAGAAGTAATTTGGAAACTGCTTCAATACTACGGAGTACCGCAAACCTTTATCCGCCTCATTCAACAACTATATGAAGATGCCACATGCCAAGTAATCCACAATGGGAAGCTCAGTGATGCCTTTGAAGTGAAGACAGGAGTGAAACAAGGTTGCCTACTATCCCCCATGATATTCCTTATTGTGGTGGACTGGATCATGCAGCAAACAGTAGGCAGCGAGAAGAGGGGGATACACTGGACGACGGAAAAGAACCTAGAAGACTTGGATTTCGCCGATGACTTATGCCTAATGTCACATAAACTTGAAGATCTGCAGGCAAAAACTAACAAGTTGATAGAAGAGGCAGCGAAGACGGGACTTCAGGTGAATATAGAGAAGACAGAAGTGATGAAGATACCGCACCACCACCATCAACAACAACAACAAACTCCAATCACTGTCAACGGGAGAAACTTAAAGGAAGTAACCTCCTTCACTTATCTAGGAAGCACTGTTTCAACTACAGGCGGGACGGACGAGGACGTCAAAGTCAGAATCGGAAAAGCAAGACAGGCATTCATTAGCCTGAAACCAGTGTGGAGATCTTCTGCACTCAGCATGCGGAACAAGATACGGATTTTCAACACCAACGTCAAGTCAGTGCTCTTGTATGGCTCAGAGACTTGGCGCGTCACGAAAGGTATTTCCAATAAACTACAGACATTCATCAACAACTGCTTACGCTCGCTGCTGAAGATCAGATGGCCAGAAAAAATAAGCAACAAGGAACTCTGGGAACGAACCAACCAAGAACCTATCACGCAACAAATATGCAGGAAGAAGTGGAGATGGATTGGCCATGCACTGAGAAGGCCGACTGAGGACATCACGCGTCAGGCCCTCGAGTGGAATCCCCATGGGAAGCGACGAGTTGGACGTCCGAGGGTGACATGGAGGAGGTCGTGCGAGCAGGAAATGAGAGCTTGTGGGCTGTCGTGGGACCAGGTTCAAAAGATCTCAGAGAACAGAGGTCACTGGAGGCGTGCTACTGAAGCCCTATGTTCCACTAGGAACCCAAGGGACTAATAATAATAATAATAATAATTTGCAAGTGGAGTTATTAGTGCTCAGGAGTGCAGCTTGTGACCTAGCTCACTGCAAGGCTTTTTCACCTAGATTCAAAAGACTGAATTAGATTCCGACCTTATGGCTCAACGGGTTTGATCCCCAGTGGTGTGTTTACACACTTTTGAGTAGTCCCATGCTACGACGAACCAATTGTCTAGTGCTCCAAGGTTTTTAATAGTTCTCCAATTAATATCAGTCCGCGATAAATTCAATGTTGACACCTAGGGAGTATGTGAGGTTCTGCAGTCAGTCATTTGACACATTGCATTGGCGTTTTCATATATGCTAATGAACTACGTTTTGGAAGAATAATGTAGTAAGCAGCCAAAATCGATTATCGATCGTAATGATAAGTTTTTGAGGATATCTATGACACTTTCATTCATCAATGCAAGTTGCAGCATCAAAGTATTTCCTGATCTATATGTAGGTACTTAGTGATGTGATACGATTTTCGTTTCTTATTGATAAATGTTAATGAAAATCCAGTTTTCCTTAGAAATACTGAAATTTTGTCGGTTGTTTGCAAAACGCTTTAATCAGTAGAAAAATTAATTTGTGTAATCTCCCATGAGAATTGCGAAATTATAGAAACAGAAATCTATCATGATACTCCTTGATAAGTCAGACTGTGTGCGGAAACTCCGAAAAATTCACTCAATGGAAAAAAAAACTTTTTAAAAGTAAATGCTATGGAAAAACTGCTGTGTGGAAAGAGGTTCTGAGGGTCAAATCACTAAGTTGACGGATACATCATTCATTAACGCTGAATTCTGTAACCAACTTTACTCATCAGGTTCTTTGATGCGACAGTTATGTCATCTCTTCAAAATGCACAAGTATAATATTCTCTAAATACGACGTTAGATTTGACAGATTCTGAATATCCACCAAATTTAAAGTAGCATAATAAGGTACTTGAGCCATTGAAAACTTGAGAACTTGAGCGCTTACTACAGTTAAATCATGAGCACTTCGTTAGAGCATAAATCCGTATTGTTCAGTTTGTTAGGTGAATTAAAAAAAGAAACTTTATGTACTAGATCATGTTCTTCACCTAGTGACCAGTCTGTTGTTTTAACAATTTCATAGCTTCCGACTTACTATCTAAACAAAAGAAATTTAGATGTGTCAGCATACCGACTTTTTTTGGTTACATTTATAAATCAACTGATTTGCAAAAGTTTTATAAGTGGTTTGCTGACAAAATACTTCCAAGCATTGCAAGTGTTTCGTATCAGAAAAGACAAGACTTCGACTCCATCGAGTGCAAAATTTAGCAATAGATATAACCAGAAAAAAACTAATAATGAATAATTTTTTGTAGTCAAAACAGGAAACGTTTGAACTTGATTATAAAGAAGTCGTAAACGCTAGTATTTTGATTCAAGTTAATGATATCAAACTTTCATTTAGGATATATGTGTTTCGTTTTATCAGCAAGCTTTGAAACTGAAAGTAGATCCATTAAACACCTCAATTGTATTCATATCCCTTAGGCTTTACACTATATGGTTCGTCGTAGTCAAGTCATAACATAGTTCAGTGGTGCACTACGTGAAACAAGAAACTCAACAAATGGGGACACAATCTACTAATTCTAAGGGACACACCTCAGTATTTATATTGTTACAATAATGAAAATACAAACGTTTCCTAAACGTTATTCTTATCAACACTAACTAGCTTTTGTGAACTGCGGTAATCTGCACTAATGTAGCTTCCAACGACAATATACCATCAGTTAGTAGTGATATATTCAGGAAGGGTGTTTTGACTTAATGTTTCATAATCCACCTAGCTTCATGTCTGTTATGCCTTGTTGACAGCCATCATCAGAAAAATAAGAATAAACTTAGGGACTATCGCAGAATGTAATTCCATTTTATTTGATCTAGCAGATGTATCTTACAGTAAAACAGTATTACTTATTTGATTTATTGTTCAAAGTCATATTAAGATATCTCGATGTGAGTATGCACAACAAATTATGTTTGAAAAGTAATCCAGGAAATAAGATGTTATCAGTAAAATGGTCAAAAGTGATCACCTTGTGTTTGGGCGGTTATTAGAAATACCTCTATTTGGAAATTTGTCAGTTAGCCAGATATAGCAGTAAAGAAATCAACACTGGTCATGGGAATTCCTGATTTCCGTGAACAGCTTAAAAAAAGCAGTAGGTAGATGTTTGTGTTATGGAATTGTGATTACTAGGGAGCAAGTTCTTCAAAAAAACCTGTTGTTGGTCAGAACATGTTCAAAGATCAGTAAATGCAGTCTGCCAGTTTTCAGAGATGCACACAGATGTGGTACTGCTATTGTTATAAAGATGAAAACTATTCAGCATGTTGGTATTGTGATACTTGATAGACAGGATAACTTGTAACACCGTTGCTCTGTTTTACTAATAAATACTGATATTCTCAGAAGAAGAGTTATTTTTAAAAACTGCATACAGATTTTATGTGTGTATTAGATTTGTTTATTTGATTTATAACACGTAGTGATACAGTATTATTCACTTGATAGTGTTTCAAGCATAAATTACAAGGTGAAGCACCTAAAAATAATTAATGCACTAAAAAGATAAGGCGTGCAATAAGGATGATATTTAGTGGAAATCAGACTGTTAATTATTTAAATTGAAAAGTGTACACATTTAATTCAAAGGGTTTTAAAACAGTGTGATTCAAGTTTACCTGACTATTTAATTTCTGAAAAACTAGGGTGCCGATAATTTTTATTCAAAATTGCTCGTATCAATGAGAAATATGATGAAAACTGTATCTGTAATTGCTTTCAAATAAGCTGATTTTGAAAGTTTAACACATAAGGAGGCGATCTGTTTTCAAAGTTTAAATTTCTTACTTTTTAACAATGAATGTTAAATTGTTATGGTCTATTTTTATTGCAAACTCTTAGTTTTACCTATTAATACCCCTTGAAAAAAAGAAAAAGGTTGTAGTTCCGTTATAGTAATTAATTCAACTGACATGAAGTTATATAATGTAGAAGTTTAAGTTAACCTGAGTTACTTGCGTTATAAACGGGTAAATGTCGGTAAGTCGAAAATAAAGTAATCTCAACTTTCGGCCAGGTTTGTTTCTATATGTGTACATCAATATAAACTGAGATCAATGCCGTAAACTCTTTCCTGGTAACAGGTGAGTATCGTCAAGAGGTTGTTCAACCCTCTCGACGTATTATTTGTTCTAAATCGGTTAAAGATAGTTTCTAAGTTTGAGAAAATTGGTAAAATTCGAACTGTACTAAAAAGCGAAGTCATTTGGCTTGACTGTTAGAGAAGAATAAAATAAGTCTAGGATAAAAGCGAATTCTCCTAATCGTTGAATCTAGTTACCCTTTCTTCAGGGTGTACTGATCTGTTAGCAACCGATGAACTCAAATTCTCAAATGTGCGCATTTTACTATTAATCTGAATATTTCCTGTGCCTCAAACTATTCGTTTGCAAAAATTAGACAGCTTTATCCCATAGAAGCCAGAGTACTTAATGTGATGCATAATATGATCAATTCGAGATCAAATATGGCCTCAAGGTTTCAGGCCTGAAACCCATATGAAATAGGCTACTTACAGCTGTCTGCAGTACTTCCTAGCCAGACCAAGGCGATTTGATCACTAGACGATCGCTGTTGCGCCTCTCTGAGGTCAAATTCTTCAGTGAAACTGGAAATGACTTAACTCAGAAAAATGAAATTTTTCAAACCGCCTTAACTATGTGTAACTACTCATACCTAGAATCAAATAAATTAGGGTTATTACTCACTTTGGTTGAAATGTAATCATATTTTGAACAAACTGAAAACTGTTTCGGGATGGAATTTCATTGGGGTTTGTCAGATAAATAAACTTTGACAAATTTTGTCGGATAACAACTTGTTATACCACTTTACAGTAATTAAGACAAGTTCAACATAAGAATTTTAAAATAAAATAGCATACAATTTCATTTTATTGGCCTATGAATGTGGAGGTCAGTTAGCTACCGAGTTTTGCAAACCTAATCCTAGCAAACGATGACTGATAAGTGAAGTAACTCAGTTAACTGACGTTCAACGGTAATATTTATCAACAAAATGTTACAGGACAGCCCGAATTAGCGAAAAGTTTATTCTACAGCTGAGTGATATATATATATATATATATATATATATATATATGGTTGATCGATTTATGTTTGGTAGCGAAACATTTGTCAGTAATGAAGCTTCAAACACACTATTCTCTAGTGGAATTCAGTGTTTCAGCAAAGAAAGTTTTGTTGATTAGTATCTTATGTGCATTTATTTTAAAACATTGTAAGCTGAATCATTGACATTTGTGATCTGCCTTATGAGTTAACAGTATTAGCATTAGGCATCAAAAATGTGTCCACATAAGGTGTATCATCCTGCATGAACTACATGTACATTGAGATTTAAACAGATGGAAGAAACTTTGCGGCTGATTCATGTGTGGTGATCTGATTCATTTCCACCAATAATGACAAATTCGATCACAACTGTTACTTGCACCGTGAAAATCTTGCTTGCTAAAATATGTCAAGATACTTTGAGGAATAGAAATATAGCTAGTTCCGTAGTTATTATAGCAGACTTTGAAGCTCATTTACATTCATGCTGAAATGAGCTCACGTCCATCCAAGTCTATAAAGATACAGTAAATTAAACCAGGTGTAAGATACCTTAAATCTTTCAGTAGGAGCTGTGAAAAAAGACACTGACCCTTCTACAAATTTTGCGTCCTAAGATGTATTCTTCAGTGTTATATGTCAAATGATTATCAATCAGGTACTTATCTTTCACTTATCTTAACATGGAGTTTTCAAGATTATTCTGAGAAACACCGTAGTATTAAATCGATTAACTGTCTGCGAAGAAAATTACTCACTGGCATTTCGAAAGAATTTGGGAAGTAAGCACTCCTGAATTTGAGTTCAGAAGCTGAAATGAGAAACACATTAACTGATAACTAGAGAGCAACTAATTTCATGTCGCTTAGTACTAAGTCCTGAACGGATTCTATCGATTATTTAGCAATATGTCAACCAAGCTAGGAGGATTCACCGTCCCGATGCACTTCCTCGAATATTAATTGTTTGGCTGCAATCGATAGAATGCCTTGGACCTAGGTTCCGTACTTGCTGGTGGTTGTCAAAAAGTATAAAACCCAGACCTAGGGCTTTCAGTCGAATGCCTTCAACCAACTAAATGGAGAAAGCCCCACCAAAAAACCTGTCAGTTCTGAAATCGACCATCATAAGTTGAAAGGTGTACACCAGGGAAGATCATCAAACTAAGGTGAAATATCTGAACAACATAAGCTGTTTTTCAGAGACCACTTTACTGAGTTCAACCTGCGGTGATTATTTTATGATTAATCAATGCCTAGCAAGCGGCTCCCAACCTTATTTTCAAATTTCTGCAGCTAATTGGAATACGTTAACATATATCTATGCATTCATCCAAAAAATTGAACAATAAAGTTTTAAGACGTCACTTCGAAGCAAAATTCTCTGTAATTATCTACTTGTGAATCAGACTCATTTATACTAAAGATGTAGGAAGAATTTTTTTGGTTAAAGAATGAATGGAAATAATTTGTCTTAAGAATTACAAGCAACGAATTCTACACTGAAACCACTTGAAAAATCTACGGTTCAATAAGTAAATAGGTATTCACCAAAAATTAGAGAAATCAAACAAAATTGTGTGAAATACTCACTTGTCAACAATTAAGAACCAATACAATACAGCCCAAGGGGTTATGAAGTGTCTATTTCACTCAAGTCAATAAACTTACAAAAATTGTACCACTCAGGATTAAAATTTGACCTAATGGAGTTGAATAAGTTGACTACAGGGTTTGTGGATTATAAACGAAGCATATTTGTCAAATCTCAGTGAGGTAGAAAAATACATTTCTGACGTTCGATGATCTTTTGGATGTCGCCTCTTCAGATAGTAAAACCTGTATAAGTCATCACATGTTTAAATGGTAAATTGTGACAAATCAGATCACCTCGTTCATACATGCATGGCACCAATACGGGAATGTGTCATGGTTATCAGGTGAGTTCAGGGTAAAAATGCGAATGAGTGTGAAGGTGTGAGAAAAAAATACTATGGATTCGTTTTGTTTGTGTGTGTGTATGTACATTAGTTATTACTTATGTGGACAGTTCAACAGTTCCGAGTAGATAGATTTGTTAGCTTTAAAAAGGCTTATTATTTACCGAATTCAATTTACTAGCACACATATTTTCTCAATCTGGACGATCGTACTGCAGAAACATGCCTCACCAAATAGGAAACATTGATCCCGGTGATGCAGCACACACAACTTTCACAATTCTGAGACACCACATAAGAACTCTAATAACAATTAGATGTTGTTACATTTATTGAAATCAATAGTATTTTTGAAACGGCAGAATAATAATCTGCCATTGATGGAAATGAGATTCATGCTTGCATCAACTTGAAAGCT
>OX104134.1:3014528-3115877 GCA_944470555.2 Heterobilharzia americana
TAGGCCCCTAGCTTTGTAAAATATTACTACCTACTTATAAACTTTGGTTAAGTTGTAGTATCTTGATATTATTTGTTTTAAATTTAATATTTTTTCAGAAGAACGAATGTGATCTCAGTTGGTTTGATGTACCTTGGCCACTATTCAACAGATTTAAAAAATATATTTTCATGTATGAATCAGGCATAAAGCACCTAATGTAAATAATTTCTGTTAGAAAATGGAACTTTAGCAAATTCATAAAAACAGATTATTCAACGTATTTATTTAATAAAAAACGTTCTTCTTTGACATCAGGAAGACGACTGAGATTATGACTAAGGAACATAATAAATCAGTAACCTTCAGGTGATTAGAATGATAAGATGTGGCGTCTTTCAGGCTTCTTTTTCCTTTATTTGCTGAACTGAGTAACGGATAGATACAGACACCTTCCATCTACTCAACATTCCACAGAAACGTTCACTTACAACGCAGTCAGACAAAATGATTTTGGTCAAGCTGTCTGAAAAGTCAAATTTTAGGACTCTGTCTAGTTCAATAGTGAAAACTGAGGCCAGGTCTTCCACTATTTACCCGCATTAGCAAATTTTAGACTTCTGCTAAAATCCTGCTTGTACTTCATGTTCATCAATCCCATATAATACAAGAGTATATATATAAGAACCAAAAGTTAGTTGAACATACTGAATGAGTATTTCAGTGGGTATTTTGACTAACGTCAAAGACCTAACATCACGTTTACCAGAACTAATCAGTTGTTTGAGCATATCCTATGTTTTTCAATGATCACATGTAGAGAAAGGCTGCTAACACAAGTTTTATATGGTAGCCAAGTAAAGGATAGTTGGACAAGATGTTGTTACTAGTTTCCCTATTGAACCAAATAAGGTTTCAAAAAGTGACGATAAAAATGTAATCTGCGTGAAAAACAAGATCCTAAGAATATCATAAAGTGATTCTAAATTATACTTAAAACTTTCCTTTGATTTTCTCAGTCATTTTCAGAAAGCTGTAAAAATATGCCTGCAAGCCACTGAATATTATTTGGAGGGAATATAAAGTTAATGGATGTATGATGGTGAGCAGTCTGCTAGATGTTAAAGAAGCAGATGTTTCTACCTCGTACATTCTAGTAAACGCTTTTTATCTTTGTTAGTATTTGCACAGATGTTGGCAAATGACCTAATTATTTTGTATCCTGTTGAGATGAAGCGAATTCAGGTGACAGAATCATTCTTTTAGCTGGTGCAAAGCTTATCTAATTTTGAAACAATTTTATCTTTCTTGTACAAACAGTGACTTAAAGTTGTGGGAGAGAAGAGACCATATGAGTACATTCAATTTCTTGAAGCATAAAGAAGTAAACTAATCTTGTGAAAGAATTGTCAGAACCGCACTGTGTTTGATAATTTTTCTGTTTTCTGTAGAAAATAAATTCATGTTTTGAAACGGTGAAGAATATCTGTGGCTCAGGTGGACGATCTTGGTTGTTTTGTATTCTCCGAGCTGGGTGATTTATTCATGAAGCTTTCATACTAAAGTTTGTGTTGATGATGTTGTTTACAAAGACAGTGAACTATTCACGATTAAACCACCCTGTTTAAAGAACACAACACAACCAAAAAGGATTCTTAATTAGTTGCTATTTTTTTCATTTACTCTCAGAATGGAAGAATACTTGAAAATCCACCAAAGTGATAGTAAAGCTACTTCCGGGTCTATCTTGGGAAACAGTATCTGATGAATCTGTTTCACAGTAATATTTTTCCGATTTACTCCTCCTCCCCAACCTTCCTTCAGTCCACTGAACCAAATAACGGGACCGATTTCATTTGTGCACCATACGAACCAGTTTTTCATTTGACATCTAAACGTTTCGCAACATTGTCGAAAATAAAACATATCTCAATTTTCAGGACAGTTGGTGACTGCTAAGGGTAATCTACAACCTCAGCTGGTTAAGTAGTTCACTAGTTACCAGCCGGTACTAAGCCTCGATAAAGAGGGATGGTTGGAAATAGGGCTAGCAACCCTAAACCGGAAAACCGATCACACCGCTACAGAAACTTCAAAACACAAACAAAATACAAAAAATAAAAACAAACTTATTCCCCTCTGGAATCGGAGAGACGAAAGAACGCCGGTCGGTGAAAGCCGTCGGGAAGTCAGTCAGCCGATGTCTCTTCTCTCCCTCAATCAAAATGAATGTGAGGATGGGGACATGGAATGTCCTCACCATGTATGAATCTACTGAGGCTCCCCAGATAGCAAAAGAGATGAGGAGGTATGGCATAGAACAGAAGTGCCTGGAATCTGCGAGTGTAGATGGAACTGAGGTGGACTCTCCAAACTGTCAACTCAACAGTCAGTAATCTACTCCGATATTGTCACCCACACGACAACCACGAGCACGGCACACTGAGTTTCCCAGTGGATATCATGATGTCCCCAAGCGCATCGAAGGCTCTTTCTCATACAGTGGGAACCAATCTCCTCATCCACGATCATGACAGCAAGTTTCAACTCAAACGAAGGTAGGTCACAATCATACAATGCTACGCTATGCACCCACAATTAATGCAGAGCAAGAGAAAAAGGAGGACAACTGCAACAACAGGCAATTGCAATCAACACTGGACAAGAAACCACCTCAGTTGGCGACATCAAAATTCTAATGGGCGACATGAATGCCAAACTCGGAGTAGACAACACAGGAAGAGAACCAACCATGGGTCCAGAAGCACTCGGTGAAATGAATGAGAACGGAGAACTGTTTGCAGATTTCTGCGCATTCAACGATTTGGTGATTGGTGTCAGGCAGTGTGTTCAAACACAAGGATATCCACAAAGCGACATGGATTTCATCAGACACCAAACACAATGAAACTGGATCGACTTCATCACATTCTCAAGAAAGTGTAGACGCAGCCTACTTGACACAAGATAAAGAAGAAGAGCAGATGTAGGTCAACACCACTCATTATCTAGTGCAAGGAACCCACCTTCCAAATCAAGTTGGAAGCCTTCAAGGAAGTTGGTGATAGACCGCAGTTCAAGAACAACACTCGGAACTGAGTACAAGGTATAAAATACTGCATTGGACAAAGAAGTGAATAAGAGTGTATGGAAAGACAAAAGACACTTCTACAAAACACTGGCAAGTGAACCAGAACAGGCTGCTGGTAGAAGAAACCTGACAACATTGCACCAAATAACCAGATTACTACCTGGACGGGAAGAGATCAACACAGATGAAACCAATAAAAGATGATGACGGAAATTTAATTACCAAAGAAGAGGAACAAAGGAAACGATGGGGTTGACCACTTCGAAAAGCTCTTGAATCGACCACCACCACCACCTGCAACTCCTCCAGAAATACCACCTGCACCCCAGCCACAGAACTACAAGTGAACATAAATCCTCCAACAAAAGTCGAAATCCTGAGCGCCATAAAGCTACTGAAATGTGGGAAAGCAGCAGGACCAGATCGAATCCCCCCAGAACCACTGAGAGCAGATGCACAGACAACAGCAGACATGCTCACACCACTATTGCAGAAGGTCTGTAGGAAGGGAAGGTACCTGGCTAGTGATTGGAAGAAGTGCTCACTTGTCAAACTACCGAAGAAGGAAGACCTAAGTGTTTGCAAGAACTGGCGCGGAATCATGCTCCTGTCCCTGTCCACCCAATGCAAGCAAAATATTATGCCGCATCATCCTATAGACACTAAACAATGCGCTGCATTCAAAACTACGACCGTAACAGGCTGGCTGGCTGGCTGGCTGGCTGGCTGGCTGGCTGGCTGGCTGGCTGGCTGGCTGGCTGGCTGGCTGGATTCAGGAAGAACAAATCACGTGCAGATCAAATTGCAACACTACGCTACGCATCATCATAGAACAGAGTATAGAATGCCAGTCAAATGGATCTTTACCTCAACTTCATCGATTTCCAGAAGGCCTTCGACAGCGTCGACCGACAAGTAATTTGGCAGTTGCTTCAACACTACGGAATACCACAAACTTCTATCAGCCTCATTCAACAGCTATATTCAGACGCCACATGCCAGCCAAGTGATTCATAATGGGAAGCTCAGTGACGCCTTTGAAGTGGATACAGGAGTAGGACAAGGCTGTCTACTATCACCCATGATATTCCTGATTGGGGTCGACTGGACTGGATCATGCAACAAACTGTGAGGAGCGAGAAGAGGGGGATACGCTGGCTGGACGGGGAAAAAACCCGAGAAGAGGATTTGCATTTCACCCATGACTTGTGTCTAATGTCGCACAAACTTGAAGATCTACAGGCGAAACCCAACAACTTGACAGAAGAGGCAGGGCAGTGAAAACGGGACTTCAAGTGAGTGTGGAGAAGACAGAGGTGATGAAGATACCCAACCAACACCACCAACATCAACAACAAGCTCCAATCACCATCAACGGGAGAAACTTGAAGGAAGTAGTCCCTTCCACTCACCTACCTAGGCAGCGCTGTTTCAACTACAGGCGGCACAGACGAGGACGTGAAGGCCAGCCAGGATCGGAAAGACAGCCAGACAGGTGTTCATTAACCTGAAACCAGTGTGGAGATCTTCTGCACTGCACTGCACTGCACTGCACTGCACTCAGCATTAAATGTGAACAACATCCGGATCTTCAACACCAACGCCAAGTCACTGCTTCTATCTGGTTCACAGACTTGACTCGTTACGAAAGGGATTTCCAACAAACAACTGCAGACATTCATCAACAACTGCCGCCTACGCCGGCTCCTTACTGAAGCTCAGATGGCCAGAATAATCAGACTAAGCAACAAGGAACTCTGGCTGGTGACGAACCAACCAACAACCTAGCACTCAACAAATATGCATTGGAAAGAAGTGGAGATGGATTGGATTGGATTGGATTGGATTGGGCATGCACTGAGAAGATCATTCGGGGACATCACGCGCCAGGCCAGACCCTCGAGTGGAACTCAGATGGGAAGCGACGAGTTGGGTGTCGGTGCCGAAGGTGACATGGAGGAGATCGTGCGAGGATGAAATGGAAGCTTGTGGGCAGTCGTGGAGCCAGGTTCAAAGGATTTCAGAGAACAGAGTGGAATGGAGATGTGCTACTGAGGTCCTATGTTCCATTAGGAACCCAAGGGACACATAATAAAAATAATAAAGGGCAATCTACAGTTTATGCTGTGCAGTAGTGTTTTTCAGAAATTGTGTTAGTTTTTTTAATGCCAAAAAGATCAGACGTCGTTGTTTGAACATTATAGTTATCAAATCAAAATCGGTGTTACGGATTGGTCTCTTATCTTTTATGTTCTACTTTTTTCATGCCGAATTCCACTTTAACTACGTAAACTTAATTTGGAATAGCTGCTAACATATGGTCTTTTGATGTCAGTATATAAACTAAGTCAGTTTGGAATTGTTCAGGATGGTTGAATTTGAGGTCATTACATATCAGAAGGTTGTACATGATGTGGTTGATTGGAAGTTAGTGTGTATAAAATCCCTTCTATCAGGAAGAAATATTCAGTTACCCTGGAAAAAGAATATTGCTTAAAATGTCATAAACATGTGTAGCGCGCCACTTGATATTTGCTAACTGTAGACATTTTTTTTCATGAAATTTTGGGTTGTACAGGAACACACAAGGCACAAAGTTTCTGGCTACAGTATCAAACAGAATCCGTCTGACTTTTAAAGAGGGAAGTGTTTCAAAGATGTCATGTTGGAGATTCTTTAGACAATTAAAATCAAAACTTGCACTAAATAAACACCACTGTACAATCCGAGTTACTTTATCCTGACGTTTCCACAAATATTTATGAAGAACTATATTGGATTTTTTTTGAAGCCTGCTTTCTTTACACGTATTGGAGGCTGATTAGGACGGATGACAACAAAGTCTCCAACTTTGTGTCGCTTATTTTCTTATTTTTCCTTGTTTTGTGTACTGTATTAACTCCCATGAGTAAGGATAGTTCGAAAAAGAAACCATACACCAATAAACCATGCCGAGTTCCAAACGGTTCATTCCTAAACGCCTAATCTGGAAGCCACAAGAAGCATTTAGGTGTTGTGATAAAACACTCATTTTAATACAAGTCTTTAAAACTTTGTAGACTAGTAATTATCTTGAGTAAAATTTAAAAGTACAGTTTGAGTATTGTGTGAAAGTATAATTTCATGTTTGTCTGCTAAATACTTCACACTACCAGAAAATATTATCATTAGTGGTACAAGTTACTGTCAAATTGGCAAAATTTAATTAACTGAACAGTTTTCAGACGTGCTGGTTTTGTTTTTTTCGGAAGAACATTTGAGTGCTACACCGCTATGAGTGTCAACACTATATATACTTCAGCTAACATCTACTTCAATACTCCTATGAATTAGGAGGAGAGAAGAAGGCCAAAGTCTTAAGCTCGAAAGAAATGATTTGCGATACTTCTACATATGTACATTTTTTTAAGACGTCCTGAAACGACAATATTAAAAAATTAGGTCTCAACAAATAAACAAAAGCGACGAAAAATGAAGGCTAAAAGAATCACTAGCCATAGTGTAGGAAGTGGGGGGAAATAGTAAATAGAAATTAGTTTCCTAATGCATATTTGGTGGTTATCTAGCGGCATTTAAAAAACACCTCCAACGTTTTCTAGATTTTTATCATTTTCAATAAAAGTTCTCATCAAAACTACAGAATTATTCCAAAAATTCTAATAAGAATCTAAAGGAGTTCCGAAGATGAAAACCGACTCTGAAAAAGTTTCGGAGTTTTCTTCTTAGATTACAATTAAGTTACATTCTTTGCGCTGACTATCAGTGGAATTCACAATGCACCTTTTGTCCCATTTGGGACTCGTCAGCTGGACGCATCTGCACCCAGTGAGTGATATTGTTCCCATCGGGACTCGAACTCGGAATCCACCGCTCCGAACGTCAAAGACTTATCCAATAGGTCACTTGGCAATGTTGTTTCCACTGAAACTTGAAGATGAAGTTGACATCATGCATACCCGGCAGCATTGAGGCCTTCGCATAGGAGCCCATCTGGCAATAGAGGTAGAGGGATTCGGCCCTCTATAGCAGCGGGAAATAAAAGTATCAAAATAACGATCACACAATGATTCAAAATTATTCTTTATGTGATACTGTTTCACTGTGACATAACATATATCCAAATCAAAAACAGAAATGTTAACATTATCTTCGAGATGTCATCAGCAGTAACTTTTCGAGGAATAGCAACAAGTCTGCAGGCTGCATGAATGTCTAACTAATGCTTTTTTTGGCCTTAAAATTAAACGGGAACCAAGGTCAGGAAAAACACTAACAAAGAATTCATGCAACCTGTCAACGTGCTTCACTTCCTTATATGGTTAGTAAAACTGACAAAGTAACTATGGTTGATGGGAGAATGTCAATAATCACGTTCTAATGACTTACTCGGCTATATTATGGAACATTGACTCAACATTCGCACCTGTTTTAGCGCTAGTTTCCCAGAACAAAGCATCCGTTTCCTGGAGAAAGTATATTCATTCAAAAAATAAAAAGAAGTAATAAGACTATCAAAATCAGTGTTGTATGAACAATTGAATTTCTTGCTTAAAAAAGATGTGAATACTATAATAAATGGGAACTAAGATAAGTAATTGGATATTTAGAGTTGTCTATAAAGATAATGTCTGCATGGTTGTGGTACGAATGAATACATTTTTGTGTGTAGATACCACTTTCAGTAACCGAAATTTCAGTACATGCAGTAAAAACCGTAGAAACCTATAAAAACTACTAGATCATAAGATAGTTAACTGTACAGTTTATTCTGGGAATTTTGATGTGTCAACTTTTGAATATTTATTACAGCTTAGAATTTGTCATAACTGAAGGCACGTTTTCTCAACTGTACACATTTTAAACGTTTTAAGTAGAATTTTAAAATCTGCACTTCATTGCATCAGCTGACTAAACAAATCCTTTAGCTCTACTTCAATGAATCATACTTAAATTCAATGGATAACTGACAGAATAGAGCAAGTAGTTAACGCAGAATCTGCTGTAACCCCGTGAATGTCCATGTTGCTACAGTTAACATCAGCAAATCAAAGTGAATATCAATCAGAGAACCCATGAAGAAACGAAATGAAATTCTGTTAAGCTGTGGAATTCAGTAAAACAAAAAGACGCTGAGACAATAAACAAGAGCATATAATAAAGTGTGGATAAAGCTAGATATCAGTGCATCTATATATATATATATATATATATATATATATATATATATATATATATATATATATATAGAGAGAGAGAGAGAGAGAGAGAGAGAGAGAGAGAGAGAGAGGGAGAGAGAGAGAGAGAAAGAGAGAGAGACAAGGAAATTAGGATTATTTAAAGGATATCTCAAAGTTGTGTAGTCACTTTGATATGACTATGGACAATAAATTATGTCCGAAACGTAATCAAGTAAATAGTACTGTTACACTGTGTGATAAATCTAATAAATCAATAAAAATGGAATTACATTCTACCATAGTGCACAAGTTTTACTCTTATATTACAGATCATATCACGTTTTACAATGACAGGATGAATGGATGTGTAGAAATAATACTCTCCAGTTATCTCTAACTGGTAAACTTCATTTTCATACACTGTCAAGTAATGAGTCATCAGTAACTCGATTTACTATGATTGCGACCGAAAGTTTATGACTAATCCAAAACAGATGGTGTATCAGACTAAGAACAAACCAGTGAACAATAAACAAGTGAAAAACAAATTGAACTTACTTTTGCTAAACGTTCACCTTCTTTTCTAGAGATTACTCTTCCTTTCTCTTCATCTATTTTATTCGCTACTATTACAAGCAGTGTACTACCTGATTGTAGATTGGCACTGATTTCACTCATCCATGACTAATACGAAAGTTGGAAGAACATAAAAACACATCAATTTCAGAGATGCTTCAGTCGAATGAACAGCAGCCTCAGTAGTTATAAAATACAGAGAACAAATCAAAATAATTACTCAGTGATTTGAACTGTTATAAATAACTTTAACCATTCTGAGTCTCTGCTGAATAAGGAGAATACTCATTACTGCAATAACAAAGTCCTTTCTTACTGATTCATGCCTCCATACACAGAAATACACTGGTTTAATTTAGTTCATTTGATACCTGAAGTTGTCAATTAGAATCTTTGCAACAATCAAGCTCACTAGATATGTCCCATGGATTGTAATATAAGAGTAAACCTTGGGAGCTGTGGTGGAGTGTAATTCCATGTTAGTCTGTTTATTAGAAATATCACACAGTGAAACAGTAGTATTTACTGGATAACGTTTCGGACACAATTTATTGTCCATATTCATATGAGGTAACTCCACAACTTCGAGACAGTCTTTATATATTCCTAGTTTTCTCTCCTTCTCTGTGATGACAAGGGTAGTAGAATTTCCATATATCTGGGACAGATGCAGAGTCATTTCGATCGCATGTGTTTAGTTTTGATTCGATAAACTAAGATTCGGTTATCAATCTCTCCCTTCACCCAACTAAGTTAGTTTTCAACACTGTCGTCCTATCCCACCCTACTGTGTGATTGTGTGTCATCGCATGCAGAGCTATGGCCGATTTTTTCTCTAGATTTCTTATCTTATTAGGATCTACTAATCTTGACTTATCTGAGTTTTTGTGCTCTGTTATTCTAATCGACCCTGGTCGACTGCTTTGGCCTACGTACTTGACCTTGCAATTATTGCAAGGGATCTGGTAAACCAGATCACTTTGCCTAATTGCATCGATAGGATCTTTTAACCTACAAAGCTTGTTCTAAGTGAGTTTGTTGGTTTGAATGCCACTTTAATCCCAGCCTTATTGAGAATTCTTCGTAGTGCTTCTGAGGTGCCTTCCTTGTATGGTAACACAAGAGGGGCTTTGAATTTTCTCTTAACCCTGTTGCCATTATTACCATTAGTAGCGGGATTATTATTAATGACACCTGTATTCCTACTGGTACCACTGCTAATATTTTTCTATCGGTTTCTTATGAATTTATTTATAAATTTTGGTAGGTAATTATTGAGACGTAGGGTATTCTTGATTTGTCCAATTTCTTGTCGCAGATTTTCCGATCTACTAGTAAGCTTTTCCTTTCAGTCACTTAAGCATTTAACTAGGTCTACTTTTACTGAAATAGGGTGTTATGGTTCGAAGTCTAAGTAGCGATTCGAATGGGAAGGTTTTTTATAGACACTAGTCTCTAGATTTCCTTCTTGTGTTCATTTAATTTTGCAATCCAACATCGCTAGCTCACCTTTGTCACTTTCGATGGGATAACCTGACTTATGAATCCTAATAGTACCATACATTCTACTGGGATTATTATTTTTCGGCATTAAATTAAACCACTTTGACTCACCTAGAAATGTCTTCATTTGGCGTATGAGATCCTCTGTCGATTTCTTGACCTTACTCATAATAGTATCCACTGGCTTCTTAAGTTCCTCATATGGTCCTGTTTCCATATGCTCATTCACCTTGTAGATGTAGTCAGATTTATTCATTACAACTACTGAGTTGCCTTTATCCTATTTGGCAGTTACTATATTGTTATTATTTTGAAGGTTCCTGAGAGCTTCACACTGTCTGACTTGGGTAAATTAGATTCCATTTTGTTCTGTATTTTCTAGTAGTAGTAATACGGGTGTTGTTAATAATAATCCCGCTACTAATGGAAATAATGGCAACAGTGTTAAGAGAGAATTTAAAGCTTTGTAGGTTAAAAGATCCTATCGATGCAATTAGGCAAAGTGATCTGGTTTACCAGATCCCTTGCAATAATTGCAAGGTCAAGTACGTAGGCCAAAGCAGTCGACCAGGGTCGATTAGAATAACAGAGCACAAAAACTCAGATAAGTCAAGATTAGTAGATCCTAATAAGATAAGAAATCTAGAGAAAAAAATCGGCCATAGCTCTGCATGCGATGACACACAATCACACAGTAGGGTGGGATAGGACGACAGTGTTGAAAACTAACTTAGTTGGGTGAAGGGAGAGATTGATAACCGAATCTTAGTTTATCGAATCAAAACTAAACACATGCGATCGAAATGACTCTGCATCTGTCCCAGATATATGGAAAATTCTACTACCCTTGTCATCACAGAGAAGGAGAGAAAACTAGGAATATATAAAGACTGTCTCGAAGTTGTGGAGTTACCTCATATGAATATGGACAATAAATTGTGTCCGAAACGTTATCCAGTAAATACTACTGTTTCACTGTGTGATATTTCTAATAAACAGACTAACATGGTTGTAGTGTCCAACATGTTCCATATTAGACACGTTTAGGCTTAAAAATAAATATGAAATAAGTTTCTGTCCTGTAAACATTCATTATTTTCGACGTAAAGAGTCTACAGAGCTTCCTGCCGACTGTGTTCAGCCAACGAACACCTGCTGAATTTATTAGCTTGTTGACTTTTTTGAAAAATGATGCATATAATTCGGTCTGCACTCAGGATATGACAACATGAAATTGGTCACTCCAAGTTGATCACGTAATGCAGTAAATCGATGCAAGAGAACATTAGAGACACTGGAATTTCAATCTCTTACTTTCTTCATTTCAAACTGTAAGACTCAGTGGATAAATCATATCTCTGAATTCATAATAAAGGTATATTTTAATATAATCCCAGCGTGTTAAGATAATCGGAACTAGGTTTTTCTGAATGTTTCATTTTATAAGGTACAGCTTTTTCAACAGAGTACCCGGAATATTTTTTAAACAGGCTATGTTCATATTAAAGTATGCCCTCATTATAATTAAATCGGACATGGTGCTCAAGTTTCCCCAGGACAGGTAGTGGGTGTGCATTGCTGGGGGGTTCTACACTAGGATGAAACAGCTGTCCAGTGCTCCCAGGTTTCCATTGTTCCTCCAACTGATATCAGTCTACACTGAGTACTAAATTAAATTCAAAAACCACACAGTATCAATATGATTTTCACTCAGTGAACCAACAGCAAGGACAAAACAATTCCATTTGGAAAATACTACCTGTTTTTCTCTACGACGCATTCACCTAATAACAGGTAAACGAGGAAGGTGACATCAAATCAACATAAAACGACTTTTTTATTCTTATTATGTGATCACTACTATTATTATTATTCGCTTGCATTTATCCATCACTGGTTTCCGCATTGATGAGAAAGAAAATTATTTGCATTGATAACGAACATTTATTAGGCACATACCTTCATCTTTTTGGTAAAGAACAAAAAATAATGTTTGTTTTTAAATGCCATTAATGATTGGCATTTTGATACAACTAAAGTGCAGAGCCATTTAACTCATTAAAAACACATGCTAAACAGAGTTTGGATGTAAGTGAAATGTTCTGTTTATCGTTATTTATTTACATCATGTATGTCTGATGTATGTGGCAAAACATGGTTAGACAAACAAACGTGACTGAGGGATGTTGATAGGAATCGACATTATAACTGATGACTTAGGTACATTATTTGTACCTTTCGATCTTGTTATTACTGTATCATTCATTATTTGTTGATAAAGGATAGAAATTCTGGTTGAGATATGGAGATCAATCTATTCTGCAATCATGAAATGTAAAGTAAGAAAATATGAACGATTGGAGTAAAAACTCCTGTGACTGAATGATACCGTACTAGTTTTGAAAGTAATGGTCCCGTATGTGATCCTGCAAAGGATGGCAGGTGTAATAAGGTGAAACAAGTATCCGGTGCTCCCAGATTTTCAATGGTTCTTCAACTGTCAGTTGGCTATGAATACTTCTGTAAGGTTATTCAATCTTTAAAACCAACAAAATGTTATTTATTTCACCAATTTTATTTTAAATATATGTCTTTTATATTGTGGATCAGTGACATAATTTTTCTTAGCACATCCTTTCAATGTAATCTGAGCGAATCTGCAAGGAATTTAGAATGTCTGATTGTGGGTTTCAACCCCAACCATGAAAACTAAGTGGTGTTTTCCACTTTGAATAAACACTGCAGACAGTATTTTATTTTAGTAAAAGAAAACGTCCCAAAAACTAATGTTACAAAACAATTTGGTCAGATAAGTAACTATTTTAACTTGAAGACAACAGAAGAAGATACTTGCCGATTCATTTTTTCATCTTTCACAGAAATATGCATAGTTCAGTTGTAAACAGAAAGTGATTTGATATCACAGTGAAGCGAATTCACTACTACTTTTACCAAAATTGAACCATGAAAACTCAAGTACTTATTTATCTTACAATCTTATCCTGTACTGTTCAAATCATATTTTACTAAACCACACAATGAGATTATATTCCATGTAGTTGCAGTTTTAGTTTTACTTGTAAGGTAGATCTACCTCAGACATTTCGAAGCAAAATTCTATTATTCACATGTGACAACTCAGGTTATTCCAAGTTTTTTAATATTCTTTTCAATATTATTAAAAACGTATGAATTTAACAACATTCCGAAAGCATATACTGTTGCTTAGCTTTCAAGAGTATATAAAGTGAACTATTAACTAAGTATAGAACAGAATGCAATGAGTTTTCGGAAAATCAAATGACGGAAAGCAGAGTAAAAATACACTATGTTTCTACCTAAAAAGCATATGTAGACTAGTTGGTAGAAAGACGTCCAGAAATAAACCAAGTAACGAATCTACAACCTCGCCAGGATAACTAGTTCAGTAGTTACTAGCCGGTACTAAGCCTCGATAAAGAGGGATGGTTGGAAATAGGGCTAGCAACCCTAAACCGGAAAACCGATCACACCGCTACAGAAACTTCAAAACACAAACAAAATACAAAAAATAAAAACAAACTTATTCCCCTCTGGAATCGGAGAGACGAAAGAACGCCGGTCGGTGAAAGCCGTCGGGAAGTCAGTCAGCCGATGTCTCTTCTCTCCCTCAATCAAAATGAATGTGAGGATGGGGACATGGAATGTCCTCACCATGTATGAATCTACTGAGGCTCCCCAGATAGCAAAGAGATGAGGAGGTATGGCATAGAACAGAAGTGCCTGGAATCTGCGAGTGTAGATGGAACTGAGGTGGACTCTCCAAACTGTCAACTCAACAGTCAGTAATCTACTCCGATATTGTCACCCACACGACAACCACGAGCACGGCACACTGAGTTTCCCAGTGGATATCATGATGTCCCCAAGCGCATCGAAGGCTCTTTCTCATACAGTGGGAACCAATCTCCTCATCCACGATCATGACAGCAAGTTTCAACTCAAACGAAGGTAGGTCACAATCATACAATGCTACGCTATGCACCCACAAATAATGCAGAGCAAGAGAAAAAGGAGGACAACTGCAACAACAGACAATTGCAATCAACACTGGACAAGAAACCACCTCAGTTGGCGACATCAAAATTCTAATGGGCGACATGAATGCCAAACTCGGAGTAGACAACACAGGAAGAGAACCAACCATGGGTCCAGAAGCACTCGGTGAAATGAATGAGAACGGAGAACTGTTGCAGATTTCTGCGCATTCAACGATTTGGTGATTGGTGTCAGGCAGTGCGTTCAAACACAAGAATATCCACAAAGCCACATGGATTTCATCAGACACCAAACACAATGAAACTGGATCGACTTCATCACATTCTCAAGAAAGTGGAGATGCGTCACAAAAAGCACTTCCGACAGACTACAGACATTGATCAACGGCTGCCTACACTGACTCGATACTGAAGATGGAGATCAGATGCCAAAAAATAATAAACAACACGGAACTCTGGGAACAAACCAACCAAGAACCTATCACCCAACAAATATCCAGAAGAAAGTGCAGATGGATTGGGCATACACTGAGAAGGCCGACACGCGCTAGGCCAGGCCGTTGAGTAGAATCCAAAAGAGAAACGACGAGTTTGGCGTCCGTGGTGAGGGTAATATGGAAGAGATCATGTGCGGAAGAAATGAAAGCTTGTGGGCAGTCATGGCACCAGGTTTTGAAGACTGCAGAGAACAGAGTGGGATGGAGACGTGCTACTGAGGCCCTCTGTTGCACTAGGAACCCAAGGGAAAAATAATAATAACGCATCTATTGCTATTGGTAGGAATGATTTTTAGCATCACTTAGCATCTCTGCATCACAAGATGAGATAATAAGTTACAGTAGTTGGAACTATTAGCCAGTGTATAACTGTTTTGAAAAGTCTAAACTAAGATTCAGCAATGATACCGCTTGACTTCTTAATGTAAACATCTACCAACAGTAGGACCATAACCCCCATATTCTACTCCTAATGGCCTCAGAATTCCTCAGAAGGAGAAAAATGTGTAAGACGGCAGAAGGTTCACTAATGAGCATTTTGTAAACAAAATTCCAACTTTTTTAGACATCTACAGGTAAGCTTGTCGTTTCTCAAGCTCCCTGAAATTTTTTATCACCAACATTTATTAATTAGTTCATTCATACATTTGTGAGTACGGTTATGAGGTTTACTTGGTTCTAATTTTTTTCAGCTAGTCTTACCCTCTCAATGGATCTAAGGAGTAAAGACCAAACGTTCTTCCACTTCTTTAAAAATGAAAGCGATGAAAATGTCTCTGAATTCATCTGTAAATTCCGGTCAGGATTTCCTTTCTGATTTGTTAGGTAATGTTTTGATTTTTACCATACTTTATGTTGTTATATGCTATTCAGATGCATCTAGAGGTCCATGATGCTGAATGACTACGATTATTCGTCAAATATCTGTATAAGGACAAATTGGTTCATTGAAAAGATGGCCTTATAGAACTTTTGAAGAGCGAAATAAGTATATACATGATGTTCGGTAACCCCAAGCTTCCTCAAAAAGTCATCGCATTTTAAGCAGTAATGAATGTGTCTATTAAAGCACAGAATAAATCCTCTAATCTTTTAAACTTGGGCCCAGTATATTATACGCAGAAGTTCATTCCGATGAAACTCTTAAAATGAAGAAATAATCAAATGTTTATCAGAAAATTCAGACGCTATGAATGTTGGCGCTGTTTCAACGACACAACCTACGAGTAGGTGTTCTAATGATTTTTAGAGCCATCTATTTGAATGTTCTATCATGATTTAAACTATGACTCAGAAAGAGTAGTAGTAGTGTGCATGAACGCTTGAAAAATAATCTTCAAAAAGCTTTTCTTCAGTAGACTACAAATATGAACTAATTAAATTTAAATCGAATCAGGTATATTCGTGCAACTGATAAAACATATGGTAATATCGAAATATTGATCAGAGAACAGAAAGGATAGTGAATATTTAAGTCAAAAGACTTGGAAACCAAATTATATACATATCAAAGAAGAGCGTTGACACCACATTATCATATAGATGCAAATTAAATAGTTTGAACTTGAAAAAGTAAACCAAAGTCTGTAATCAGTTAAATACATGAAACAGTTAGGATTATCATTTTTGAGTCGAAAAAGCATATGATCTCAAAAAGATTATACCAGCTTACATGTGTGCGTAGAAAGAGGTATATAAGTGAGAGTAGTCAAGCTACGCAACCAGGCGGTAGTGAACTACGTACCTAGGTGGATACAAAGACAGTTGAACAACTAGAAGCCGATTAGCGCAGGTACCCAACAACTGTATTTATCTTGGTCAAGTTTTTAAATGATGAAATGCTTTACAGAGTTCAAATAAAAAGTTCTTAAAAGTTTTATAGAAAGTGCTACGGTTGCTAACTAAGTCGTACTGAGACCCTCTGTTTATATGCAAGAATAATGAGTCGATAGCATTTAATTCATTCGGTTCAGTAGAATAAACGACAAGATAATAAATTATCATAAACAAATAGCAGATGATATTCACCATAAAAAAATACCGTTTGGGACTTAAAACGTTTTCATATGGCGGTGCGGCATCTGAAGTGATAAGTGCTCGTTCAGGTTTCTATTGGATAGCACGATAAACTACCCTTAAGCAAGTATATTTCACGGAAGGGTCGCAAAGCATTCTAGGCTTTTTTTCTGACTATCACCAATTAAACAGAATCAAAACTTGATTTTCACGCTCATGTTCTTTGTTTTATACATCAGTAAATGCCATATTCATCAAATAATTAAATGACAGGCAACTGATTTCCTCCTTAAAATATCCACTTATCTTGAGGCTGAGTTGTCAACAGATAGGGTTTACTGCCTGGCTACTCAAAAGCAATATAAGCTGATCAACAATAAGCATTCCTGACTTACAAATGTAAATAAATATGTATATACACGTAAATGCAATCCCTGAGCATTAAAAATTTTCTAGTGACAGAAAAGCAAACAATCCATCTGATAAAAATATCATTTGAACACGTCTTCTAAAGAAAACCTGTTCCAAAGGGTTAGAAAACAGTCGCATGATATGAATGATATGATCTGTTAAGTAGTTGTCTGCAAATTGTAACTGTGGTTACCGTTTGACAATCATTGTATGTAGTATAAATATGACACTCAATATCTGGACAATGTATTTTACACTGACTAGTTGAATTTTTACATAAGATTCAGCTATAGGTTTTGTTAAATATATTCATTTCCGGTCTCCACTAGCGTACACAGTGTTAAGTGTCTCATAAAAATCGTGTACAGTATAAAAGTGTTGCAAATGTCTGACAAAGAAAAACAAAACAGAAATATCTATTTCGACTTGTCGGCATCGGAACTACTTGTGATTATTCACATTCTGACTGAAACTTCTTCAAGTATACTACAGACTGCCTACTGCAACAATAAAACACACTAGAAATGGTGAATTTGCAATGAATTAATTCTGCTTACAAGCTACCCTTGTTTAAGTC
This sequence comes from Heterobilharzia americana, assembly GCA_944470555.2. Classification (NCBI taxonomy): domain Eukaryota; kingdom Metazoa; phylum Platyhelminthes; class Trematoda; order Strigeidida; family Schistosomatidae; genus Heterobilharzia; species Heterobilharzia americana. The sequence continues at coordinate 3,032,393 of OX104134.1, forward strand.
AGTCTGGAAGGAAACTATAGTGCATACTTCAAACGAGGTAGAAAACTCCCTTCTCTTAAAAAGTAGCCAAATGTGTTTTTATGATTCCTCTAGGTTGCTAGAAGGGTCTCAGTAGGTACTTTCTTACACAAGTGAAGTGATAATATCAGAAGTAGAAAGACGGTGGACAGCTTCTGTACAAGTTAGTGTTGTGTATTGGTTTTCTACTCTTCACTGGGATATCAAAGGCTCAAAAGAATTTAACTCAAATTCTAGTATAAAAGTTTGTTTAGCCATAGAGAGACAGACTGTATAGGACTCAGAATAACTTTGCGATAGACTGTGTTGCCACATTTCACTTCAGCACATACAAGGAAAAGCTAAAAACAGATAAGTTAGTTAGAGAATAATGGTAAAAGAAGTTCGATGAAAGTTATAAGACCCAGACCGGGTGATATAACAAGAAATAATTCACCATATTATGGGTTAGATAAGATGACGATGAGCGTTTGTGCCACAGTGGTCGATTATGAGATAAATAACCTATGTTTCCTTACACAACGTAGACCAATGCAGTCAGTGACTACAGATTGGAGCTAAATAACGCTTCGTTGTTCCTTAGCCTTTTAACTTGTACAACCATGATGCATCTAATATACATTAATTTGTCGAATACCAAGATAAATGGATTTCACATTTATCTTTCGCGTCATATGAATACCAACCTGAATTCAATTTGTAAATCTCCGCAAACCTTCAGAATGAATTATTCTAGTGCTTATTGGTAACTAACTTTGAGAGGTTGTTCTCGAAGTTCCAATGAGAAGTCATGGAAAGTGGGGGCAACCAAGTCGAACAAGAGGACAGTTACTCAAAAACGGCATTGAATGGAGGTCACACTATTTCGTAAACTGACAAATTAAGAAATATATACCATTAGATTCCGGCCCAGTGACTCAATGACAAGCGATTTAGACTCACCCAGAAACTGCTTTATTCGAAATATTAGATCAGCTGCTAGTGAAACTGGATGACAAGTATGAGAGAGAACTAAAAGGTTTCAGTACATGTGATGAAGTATCAGCATGAAACCGACTTTGTGTAGTACAACGCCGTTCTTTTATACATTTGCTTTTTTATACCAGTAGGTAAGATGACTTCTTTGAAAACGCCACTATGTTTTATTCCGTAAATGTTCTATACTGCTGTAGAAAAATGAGTTGGATGTTCAAGGTCAACAGGAATGAAAGACCGAAAGTTCAATTCCAACATCTAGCATTAAAATAAAGTACACTTCAGCGCCGTATCACCTAGCCCAGTGACTGTACTGCTGTCTTCACTAGCTTATTTAAGATCGGCACAAAGTAAATGGGACTTCAGTTTTGCTAAATAGTGAAAAATGCATCTACAGTACATGTCTCAGATTCAGAGCACTAAACACTAAACATCTGTTCGGCTGTATAACTGTTAGCCATAGGAAAACTGGGTTCATTGTCCAAGATCTGTTGGTATATGAGGAACACTTGATTAGCGGTAGTCTTCCTACGTAAAGGATAGAACTAAATACAAAACTTTACTGCTGGTGAAATAACATATGATGTATACTCTTCTGTAGGCCTTAGTTGGTACTTGCATGGCAATAGAGTCATAAGTATCCATTTAAATTCTTTGGGCAAGATTGTTCTTTTGGCTTGCGGTTGTCCTATATTTTTCACAGGCACCTCTGGTTCTATATATTTTGGATCCCACTACATTCTAAACACTGAAGTACTGATCTTTTGAAAATGAAGTGCATATTTATTCCAGTTGCAAACTAAAAGGAATGAATTTACATTGAGTTTATCTTCCAGTTTTGTTTTTCGAAACGTTTTAAGGGACACATTTAGTTAGACAGTAGGTTATCACATCTCTTTTGTTTATCATTCATAGACCAACACATACACACTCCCAGGTCCTACTGGAGGTCAGCCATGCTATTGCAATATCACACGCTTCAGTGCTGGGTGGTGCGATTTTGAATGTTCTAGGGTCCGTATTCCTTGTATTTACAGATATGCTTCTCTAACGCTTGTCAGTAGGCAAAAATCTAGATTACTCAAGACAATTACTTGCTTGATTTTAGAGGAAGTCTTTAGTTAGATTTACAACAGACTTACAACACTTTACCAAAACAATAAACTAATGATGGCTTAGGCGTTAATTTTGCATTTACTATTTATTTGACAATGAAAACATTACCTATATGAAACAGATAAGTCTACTAAAATGCAAAAATTTAAGCACCGCCCACCGGTAGTTAGGTTTCTTCTACTGTATGGTTGAAACACACCTTAATACTCTTATTGATTACGGAAGCAACACAAGAAGCAGGGTTATAGAATGCTTTTTATGCAAAAGAGTAAGATAATCTCAAAATAAATTGTTTGGGATTTACTCAATTGTTTTTTTAGAGCGAAAATCGAAAACACTCGCTTCGTAAAACAAAACTTTTTTTCCTGAATTATGGTTAACTAATGCTGAATGATACATATCAGTAAGAGGGAAACGTTAAATTTCATATTTGTTGGAATTCACTAGTCGAGATTTCCCACTGTTTATGTGAACATTATGTTCTTTTATATCAGGTATGCTGCGGCTGATGTCATTTTCAAACTGTCTGGGTAGTAAACGAGGTCTCACAGAGAACTAACAAGTAAATAAGAATAATTCGTACTGGAATAATGCCATGAGAACACCATTCACAGGATAAGATGACGTCATTTATTTCATGCATTTGAAGAAAATCCAATAGAATAAGTGGCGTCATTTTATCCTGCAAATAGCATTCTCACTGTGTTACTTAAATAATAATGTGTTTATGAATTATAAAGCATATTTCTGTTATGGTGCACATAATTTAGTTAGCCGGAAGCCATATCAAACCAAAAGCTTATGCGTGTTGGTGAATGACAATAAAGTGTACTTGAATCGTTCAGGAAACCAATTTCACAGTCTAGACTCGAACCCGCATCCTACTTGTGCTAATAGGTCCGATGTTTTGTTATAAACCCACTGAAACCGCTACCCAGTACTATAGACTAACGCTGATCCTCGTGGTGTGATGTGGGCAGGTTGATATGTACTCACGAAATTAATTTGTTCTTAGCATGCATTCAGTCGATGACCATCCCAAAAACCTGAAATAAGGGATGATCAGGGTGTAGGACAAGGTTACTGCATCGTGAATCATGTCATTTGATGCAAATTATTACTGTCACCGAGACATTAGGTGAATAGATATCAAGTAACAAGTGACAGTAATTGAAGAGCAAATTGGTAGTCGCACAATAATCTATTACTTCTTACCAATGAATTTAAGGTTGTCTTTCTTTCTATTTCTTTTATCAAACAATAGATTACGAGAAGAGTCGATTATCTCTGCCTAATAAAACGACTTTATTACATCAAACTTTATATAAATCTTACAGTAGGCCTGAGCATACGTAGCATTGTTCGTAATCTAACCAAAGTAAACCACTTAATGTTGAAATGGTATCGTGCTGTCCTTCGAAGCATACAACACATTTATTATAATTAATCTGGGAGATATAGCTTCTACCTATTAGAACAGAAATAGGACTAGATCCTTTATGTGATGCATCACAGATACACTTGATTCGATTTTAACGTAATCAGGAGCAGTTCAATAAAAATATTAGAATATATTGTTCGATCTTTTTCGAAACTCCTGATAAAGTTTCAAGATATTCACATTCATACCCTGCTTCACCAAAAGTGAGATATGAAACCTACGAAATAATCAAGGGAAATGGTCAGTGCAGCTACCAGACATTACTCTCCTCTATTATAACAATGGGCGATAAGGAAATCCTCCTGTTTCAGACCACTTGCAAACTTTTCGATCCTCAGGTAAAACGAGTAAAATTAAATGGCGGTCATACCAAATTAAAGTTTCCGATTGAAATTTGAAATATTGATAGACATTAGCATAGAAGATAATCATTTGAAGTTGTTTGCAACCAAAGTAGAAGTTCTAGAGCTTCAACTTAAGATTTGTGCTGCTGTGTGGTCTGGACCAGTTAAGTGAATAGATTAGTGTTTCAGTGAACCGATCATAAAAAGTTATTTAGTCTCTTTCCTGGCAAATTTTTATGCAAAAAAAGTGAGCGTACGATCCATTTCTGTGCAAGAAAATTGATTTTGAAGTCAAACACATTTCACCTTTCGATATCTCTTTGATACCATAAAATATTGTGCGGAAAATCCATCTGAGCCGTAAAGTTTGACAGTTTACCCGCATTTATTTTCATTAGTCAGTGCTTAATTCAATTATCATCAAAGATGCCATAACAAAATGACCAAGTAAGAGTGAAGGAAACTGCTGATAAGATTTAAGATTGAGTAGGAAGTTTAGTTTTTTGATATCAAAGTGCCTGGTGCTATCCAAAGTTCACGGTTTCATTTGACATCCCACTTGAAATTTATGCTCACTTATGAGGTCTATCATACAAACAAATCTTGATCCTTGCTGAGAAAAAGGTATCCTCCTTAAGCTTGACTTTGGTTGTCAAGATAACTATGTGAGACAGAAAATCTTGGTGGGATTACCTACATGCCAGGATATGCTTGTCAAATTTGACAGATGTGCTTGACTCCTTTCCGCAACTGCTTTAAAACTCGCACTTGACAAAATTTTAAGGCTGAAGATATATATATATATATATATATATATATATATATATATATATATATATATATATATATATATATATGGAGAACATTGAAGCCAGAGATTGCTTCGGGTGAAGATCCTCTGTCCTGTTTGTATAGTTGTGCAGTTATGTAAAGTTCATAGACACATGCAAGGAAATTTTAAAAACTTCAACTCACTTATCAATCAACTAAATAACTTTTTTGTCTAATTTCTTACAAAGGCAAGCAAAAATATGTACAAAACTACGACACGTTGTGAAAACAATTTCCAAAACAAGAAAGTTAGTCCGTAAAAGATTATTGCGTATATTTAACTCCCTTGATTAACTATGGAAACTGTGATCAAAACAAAATTACTTTTTAGATTTCAGTGGCACTTTCCTATAAGAAGCGTAAAATAAATGAAAAATATGCTATGTCTACTGGCTAAGTGAAAGTACTAAGCTTTTCTCTGGTTGAAAAGAGAACCTATCTGTTAGTTTTCACACCAGCTGGAAGGTAATAAAATCAGATGCTACACCTTCCTAATGCTACTTAAATCTTAACATTCGTTTATATATGATTGCTCGTATTACACCGTCGTTGATTGGGCAGAACTAATCAGTCTCTATTGCCACATGGGCTCATGTGCAGGTGCCTCAATATTGCCTGTGTTCTTAACTATATAGTATGATGGGTAGCGGCTAGCAGTTGAATCCACGATGCGCATTTCGTTCTATTTAGGACTCGTCAGATGAATGTACTTGCCTCCTAGTGAGTGACGTTGTTCTCACCGAGTCCGAATAGGATGAAATGCGCATCCTGGATTCCACTGCTAGCCACTATTCTTCATTGCTATTCATTTAAGCAGTTACGAAGGCTTTAGTATAGTGTAGCTGAACTAGCTAACTATTCACTTTTAGGCAATCGTCTATGTTTACATACTAAATCGTAAACCTTTTCAGCAATAGATGTAGATCAGACCATTCGAATAAACCAAATGGGAGGATTTTGACACTGAAACTGTTTGCTGGAAAGTTACATGGACATGACCCATACGTTGGAGGAGTTGTATGTACCTCTCAAAACTCAAACGAAAAAAGAAAGCTCACAAGTATCCTAATGCATACAGCTGGAGTATTCTAAATAGTGAAAATTAAACTTGTCTGATCAGAATGCTGGTCGCTGTTAAATATGATAATCGTAAACATCCTTCTGCCGACCAAAACGTTTACCTAGCCACAGTAAGCTAGGATGTTTTATAAACCATTTGCTTAATATTACCGATAGGAGGTATTGTACAGGAAAGGTTTTCATTTTTCTCTCAGAAAAAATGATTATGTTAGCTGAAAAGAACGTCATTTTCATGGAATTCTTTTGATTACATACTTTCTTAAACATCAGTAACTAGCTTTCATACTCCTCATATCATGGTAGCACTGCTAAACAATGTAACACTCACAAGACACAAAAATTAGCGAACATAGCTTACACATATTTTAATCAAACTTTTGTTACCTACTTCTTGAGCTAACCAAAAGGCAATAACCAGTGCACAGCAAGATGGCAAATATTAACCGGTATTGTTTATAGCAAAATAAGGATCAGGTTTACGGTCATTTACACGAGTGATGTGCCACTTTTATATGAACAGTTTTCAACTTCACATTCCCTGACTATGTGCACTGGCCACAAAAAGCAAGCCTATAATAATAATAGTTAGATATGACTTTCAGATTAGTAGGTGTGTAAAATCCACCTTCAAGTAAAGTGTTTCGATGCTGCCATTTTTAGATTTTCCGTCAAAATGGTGGTCAAACTTCTCAGAAGGTATTAGTTTCCCTCACCTCATGGATACATTCAGTCGATGCTCTTTAAGACTTGAAATTCAAACTCAGAGATCATAGTCAGGTTATCTAACACAACATTTTCTGCAAACGATAAACAAATTAGTCACCAATTATTTAGCATAGCGTTTTAAGTAGAGGATATAAAGTGAAATTATCCTGTAGGCTTTCTTTCGAAAGTTTTGCTTCATGCTAAAATGCACGGTCAAGCTTTAGAACCCTGCTGCATGCGAGGTTTAATGGCAGTAATAGTATTTTTATTACTGGTAATATTCAAAACGTCATAAAGAAAAGTTTATTCAGAATTGGTCATCAGTAAAGCATAGATTATTCAGCAGGATACTATTTAGTCAAAGTTAAGAACGATATGGGTCCTAACTTCCAAGGGAGATGAAACAAGAGGTTCCTCGTAGACAGTTTACATCAAATCCAGTTCAGAACAACATAGAACCAATAAGCATTGGGAAAATGTTAACATAAAAATGTCGATCGCTCTTATGGACCACTGAAGTGATGCGTGTTAGTTCAAAAACTTAACAGTTAAGTGTTACATTTTAAAACATTTTTTAAATCTAGTACTGCCTATACATAGGGAAATGGACTCTGTGTTGGCTTCAGAGTTCAAAATTTCACGATAAATTTGGACCTTACTTTGATCTGAATGAGCTGAAATAAATATTGCTAAAAGCCTGATTTTTATCAATGTTTGTCCAAAGTATTGGTCCGATTACTTCATACAATGTACGAAATTCTTCCATAGATGTTCTCGCTAGGATAAAAAATGTCCCCTCCCACCATACTTCCACTTTCAACCAACACGAAATTAGTATTAAGACATCCATGCAAACGGACTTTGTGAATGACGACGTCAACTTTTCATATCAGCATCAGAAGCCGTTATTATTCACCAGGCAGAAATTTAAAATCACCACTTAGTAGCCTAATGACATAACTTCTCTTACCTTTCAGCGATTAGTGCTGACATGGAATCTTTGTAAAACCGTGAACATAGACACAAATCGCTACACTTAACAGAATTTACATAGGATTATAGGCGCTTCCTGTATTCTACAGCTAATCACTGCCAAATAACACCTGATTAAAGTAGTCTCATACTTCCATTACTTTAACTGACTTTATTAGGCTACAAACAAAAAGAACGACTACATGTATCAGTTACTTGATCTTAGACTTTCACAGAAATAAAGGGAAGCTTTTTTGAATTCACTAAGAAACGGATAGAAGAATAATAAGTTGACTAGTATTCTGTGAAAGTTGCATATGCAGTAAGGCCTGACAGCATCACTACTAAGATACTGTTGCAATCATTTTTTGATTTCAAATAAAATAAAATCGCTTATACTGAGTCCTCTCTACAGTAAATAAAACTATGGTTCAGAATAAAGCAAATATTCCTATTTATATATCTTCAGTAAACATATTATCAGAATAAAATCATTCGTCTTTTGTAGCAAAACAAACTTAAATGCGCCATAAAAGATTGCTTCTTCAAATGACTAAATTTAGTCTCTGAATATTTCGTAATCCTTTACTGCTAGTCCCAGTACTCAGATAATCTCACTACTAGAGTGATTACGGTTACTGTGAGTAGTATTGCTCTCCTTAGAGGGAAGTTATTTGGATTTATCAGAAAAACGAGAATTAGTGATAAAAAGGATTGTTTAGCTACCATTATCAAAAATTATCACATAATCATTCTGATATTTTATCTCAGAGATGAAGAAAGTCTCTCACTCATCACATCAGTAATGAGAATTATGAACACAATCACAAACTCAATCAAATGATATGGTATATATATCATATCTAAATTCATTTGCTTACTCCTCACTATATTTTGTTATTGCTTGTTTATTTCAGACTGTAGCTTAAAAGTGTTTGGTTCATAGTAGATTAGTGTTTAGGAAATTTAGCGTAAAATAATGACTCTTTCTCTATATTTTTGCTTCTACGTTAGCAGTTTATCAGATTATGTTATTCCTCCTATTTAGTTTACGGGAAAGGACAAACGAGATTCATAAAGTTAATCATTTTTAAGGTGCTGTAGAAAATCGACATTTTAATCGCTCTAACGACATTTTAATTATTATCACTACCAGATGTGCACAAAAGAAAATATACTACTGAATTTCATGAGTAGTTTACCTTAACAGACAGTGATGAGAGACAAAGTACATAGTAGTTTATATGGACTGAATGACGAAGCTAACACAGAACCTGATACACAGGTGCATTGGTTCTATTTGCCACACTTCGTAGTGAAATAATAAACAGGTGGATAGAAAAAACATGTCAAGGTTGATAAAGTAGGTTGAGAGAGAGGAAACAATCTGAAGATAAAGGTAAGTGCTAATATTCAATTATATATATATATATATATATATATATATATATATATATATATAGTTCAAACTTTAGAAGATCTCAAGGAGTGAGTATGTCTGCACCACTGCAACCGATTTTTTAGCTGCATCATCAAGAGTCCCTACCACTCATTCCGTTCGTCTCGGGGACCTTAACCATGCAGTCTACACCTCCCACACGGATCAGCCCAACAGTAGGAGATTTTACTGACTGGTGCCAAGTCTTTATCTGGCCATTTTGAACCCTCTTTAAATTCAATCCAGCTACCCCCGACATAGGACATAGAAGTAGATGCTGACTTGCTCGGCATGCATAGTGTATGTACAAGGCATTTCAGTCGATGAGGGTTCACAACTTTATCCATCGACTTGCCTTTCTTTATTGTTACCCTTTGTCTGACCACAGCATTACTCACACGATGATTCCACCAAACGTGAACAATGCTATGAAGATATCTGTGATCAAAACCCAGTAGTCCCTTCATATCTTCCAGTTTTACTGGGCATGTTTCACAGTCATATAACAGGACGGAACGGACCGCAGAACAACAAACTCTTTTTTTGATAGTCGGATATCTTACCAGTCGGCACCAGAGATGAGGCAGTGTGTGAAGGCCAAATGAGCCTTTTGTATCCCAGATGAAACTTCATCAGCAACCAGACTGTTCGGGCTGATACGGGCAGTCAAGTAAGTGAAGTGGTCAACACATTCCACCACTTCACCTTCTATCATTAACACGGGAGTGGTTGCAGACCAGTTCTGGAGCACCATCTTGCATTTGACAGGTGCGAGCGAAACGCATGTCAGACATACTCAGACTTCTGCTCAACGCGTTCAGAAGAGCTTGTATTTTGTCAGCATCTTTACCTAACACGACAACATTGTCTGTATACTCCAAAGCAACCAGATTACCTTTAGGAATCAGTGGGAAGTCAGACGTACTTAAAGTTATGTTTATCAATATGTCAATGAAGAAGTTAAATATAAACGATGAGAGTGATCATCCCTGGCGAAAAGTCTTTTGTTCTCTGTAGGGATAAACTTCTACCCAAAACACCCAAAAATGCTTAAGTTAGCATAGTTTATGTCGCTTCAACTGAACATGGATATTATAATGTACTCAAGTTGGTAATTTCGCAAACAGTTAACTTATTTCAGGTTGCTTTCAGTCATCACAAATCATAATATTCGTTTTCACCTAAATGTAGTTATTCAAATGCTTATTAAAGTGGATAATCCTGCATTTAGACGGTTCTGATATAAAAATGATTGAGCTTGACGGCATTCACAAATACCCATGCTAGATCACCACATTAATGTGGTAACGAAAATATGACACACTGAATTTTATCTTTTAAAAAGTGGAAACTGTTTGCACTTCACAGGAACTAGCTAGCATGAAACGTTCTCAGCGCTTCCAAATTTTAATGGTCTGCCCAACTAACTCCTGAGGGAATCTTCAGGTTAACGAGATTCTAAAAACATTCTAAACACTAACTACATTGAGTACTGTTACTGACTTACGCTACTTACCACGCGGGTAAAAAGGATCTCCTACAGCTATTCCGACATTATAATTTCAGGTAAGGGGAAGTCAAACATTCTACTTTTGATTCATTTAAATTTAAATAGATGAATCATGATGTCACAGCTTACTTACAGCCTTTTTTTAACTTTCACACTACTTTTTTTCATCACTACTCAAGCAAACGGTGAGATCACTACTGTTCTATTTTAAGTGTGTGTCTGTTTTCACTCCAACCAGTATTGCCACTAATGGCGGCAACAATAACAGCAGTATTTTCATTTCCCATTTGTCACTTTTTCTCCAGAGAAATACCTTTTGACTTTGCTTAGGAAGTAACAATAAAACCTATAGGCATTCTCCTTTTACCAAAATCACAATAGTCTAGTATCTTGTTTCAATAATTTAACAAACCATGTGAGATATTTAACAAAGGATAGGCTCAGATAAACCATTCCTCATATTTAATCACTTCTGAATGTAGAACTTAAGAGACTGGATGGAATATCCCTGACTAGTTTTGGACATTGTGTGCTACTAATTAACTGAGACTCAATATAAGAAGTGCGATTATCACCTTCCTTTTCTCACTTATGCATTCAAAAGTTTCTCACATTATATCATATGCTGATCACAAGTGACATTTCAAACTGATCGGTGGAGATAAAACGTAGATACTTGTTTAGATAAATGTAGATTAGGCATTATTTTATTAATCCTTCCCTCAATACTATTTGCTATTTATTTATGTGTGAAATCAGGAAAACAAAGAATAATGTTTACTTACAGTTCAGTAAAAGCGTTTACAAAAGCAGTTTTAAAAATCTCCAGCATCAGAGCACTTGAATGAAACAATTGGTTTCTTTGAAGCACAAACAAAATATAAAAAATGAAAACAAAATTATTCCCCGCTGGAATCGGACAGACGAAAGGACGCCGGTCGGTGAAAGACGTCGGGAAGCAAATTGACTGATTTGTGTTCTGTCGATAAAAGCGTAAGTAAGGATGCGGACATAAAATGTCCGCACCATGTTTCAAGCAGGCTGGCAAGGCTGTCCAGATTGCAAAGGAGATGAGAAGGTTTGGCACTGAAGTGTTACGAATGTCCGAAAGTAGACAGAATGGAAATGGACTGTACAAACTGTCAACATCAGAGTCAGTAATCCACTCCGATATTGTCACCCACACGACAACCACCAGCACGGCACACTGAGTTTCCCAGTGGATATCATGATGTCCCATAGCGCATCGAAGGCTCTCCCTCTCTCATACATTGGGAGCCAATCTCCTCCTGCACGATCAGGGTCACAACAGCAAGACAGATTCAACTCAAAAGGAAGGAAAGTCAAAACCATTCAATGCTACGCGACACTACGATACATACCTACAAGTAATGAAGATCAAGATAAGAAGGAGGAATTCTACAGACAACTGCAATCAGTACTAGACAAGACTCCAGTTGGCGACATCAAAATTCATTTTCATGGGTGACATGAATGCAAAACTGGGAGCAGACAACACAGGCAGATAACTGATCATGGGTCGAAAAGTCCTCGGCGAAATGATGAACGATAATGGAGGATTGTTTGCAGAATTCTGCGCATTCAACGATTAGGAGAGTGGAGGCACTGTGTTCAAGCACAAAGATATCAACGAAGCGACATGGATTTCACCAGAAACCAGAACACACATAACTAAAAATAAGTTCGACTTCATCTCAATAGCAAGAAAGTGGAGACGCAGCCAGCCTACTTGACACAAGATAAAGAAGAAGAGCAGATGTAGGTCAACACCACTCATTATCTAGTGCAAGGAACCCACCTTCCAAATCAAGTTGAAAGCCTTCAAGGAAGTTGGTGATAGACGGCCACAGTTCAAGTTCAACACTCGGAAACTGAAGCACGAAACTACCAGCGACATCTTCACGACAGCCAGCCATCAAGACGAAATGGGAGATATCGAGCAACATCACTGAAGAAACCTGTGTGGATGAACACTGGAACTCTTTGAAAGCTATGTGGAAAGAAACCTGCATAACCGTAATAGGAAGCAAAAGCTGACAAGACAAGGAATGCATCTCGACGGACACATGGAAGCTGATAGAGCAGCGAGAGGAGGATGGTGAAGCAGAAGACAAACCAGTGCAAGGATGCTCAACGACGAGAAGAGGAACTGAGTACAAGGTATAAAATACTGCATTGGACAAAGAAGTGAAGAAGACTGTACGGAAAGACAAAAGACACTTCTACAAAACACTGGCAAGCGAACCAGAACAGGCTGCTCGTAGAAGAAACCTGACAACATTGCACCAAATAACCAGATTACTACCTGGACGGGAAGAGATCAACACAGCACAGACGAAACCAATAAAAGATGATGACGGAAATTTAATTACCAAAGAAGAGGAACAAAGGAAACAATGGGTTGACCACTTCGAAAAGCTCTTGAATCGACCACCACCACCACCTGCAACTCCTCCAGAAATACCACCTGCACCCCAGCCACACAACTACAAGTGAACATAAATCCTCCAACAAAAGTCGAAGTCCTGAGCGCCATAAAGCCACTGAAATGTGGGAAAGCAGCAGGACCAGATCGAATCCCCCCAGAACCACTGAGAGCAGATGCACAGACAACAGCAAACATGCTCACACCACTATTGCAGAAGGTCTGTAGGAAGGGAAGGTACCTGGCTAGTGATTGGAAGAAGTGCTAACTTGTCAAACTCCCGAAGAAGGAAGACCTAAGTGTTTGCAAGAACTGGCGCGGAATCATGCTCCTGTCCCTGTCCACCCAATGCAAGCAAAATATTATGCCGCATCATCCTATAGACACTAAACAATGCGCTGCATTCAAAACTACGACCGTAACAGGCTGGCTGGCTGGCTGGCTGGCTGGCTGGCTGGCTGGATTCAGGAAGAACAAATCACGTGCAGATCAAATTGCAACACTACGCTACGCATCATCATAGAACAGAGTATAGAATGCCAGTCAAATGGATCTTTACCTCAACTTCATCGATTTCCAGAAGGCCTTCGACAGCGTCGACCGACAAGTAATTTGGCAGTTGCTTCAACACTACGGAATACCACAAACTTCTATCAGCCTCATTCAACAGCTATATTCAGACGCCACATGCCAGCCAAGTGATTCATAATGGGAAGCTCAGTGACGCCTTTGAAGTGGATACAGGAGTAGGACAAGGCTGTCTACTATCACCCATGATATTCCTGATTGGGGTCGACTGGACTGGATCATGCAACAAACTGTGAGGAGCGAGAAGAGGGGGATACGCTGGCTGGACGGGGGAAAAAACCCGAGAAGAGGATTTGCATTTCACCCATGACTTGTGTCTAATGTCGCACAAACTTGAAGATCTACAGGCGAAACCCAACAACTTGACAGAAGAGGCAGGGCAGTGAAAACAGGACTTCAAGTGAGTGTGGAGAAGACAGAGGTGATGAAGATACCCAACCAACACCACCAACATCAACAACAAGCTCCAATCACCATCAACGGGAGAAACTTGAAGGAAGTAGTCCCTTCCACTCACCTACCTAGGCAGCGCTGTTTCAACTACAGGCGGCACAGACGAGGACGTGAAGGCCAGCCAGGATCGGAAAGACAGCCAGACAGGTGTTCATTAACCTGAAACCAGTGTGGAGATCTTCTGCACTGCACTGCACTGCACTGCACTGCACTGCACTGCACTGCACTCAGCATTAAGTGTGAACAACATCCGGATCTTCAACACCAACGCCAAGTCACTGCTTCTATCTGGTTCACAGACTTGACTCGTTACGAAAGGGATTTCCAACAAACAACTGCAGACATTCATCAACAACTGCCGCCTACGCCGGCTCCTTACTGAAGCTCAGATGGCCAGAATAATCAGACTAAGCAACAAGGAACTCTGGCTGGTGACGAACCAACCAACAACCTAGCACTCAACAAATATGCATTGGAAAGAAGTGGAGATGGATTGGATTGGATTGGATTGGATTGGGCATGCACTGAGAAGATCATTCGGGGACATCACGCGCCAGGCCAGACCCTCGAGTGGAACTCAGATGGGAAGCGACGAGTTGGGTGTCGGTGCCGAAGGTGACATGGAGGAGATCGTGCGAGGATGAAATGGAAGCTTGTGGGCAGTCGTGGAGCCAGGTTCAAAGGATTTCAGAGAACAGAGTGGAATGGAGATGTGCTACTGAGGCCCTATGTTCCATTAGGAACCCAAGAGACAAATAATAATAATAATAGTAATTTCGAAAATCTAGTTTATCAGGAAAGATGCACCTTTTCGCTCCATACATTCCGACTAGTCTGATCAGAAGTTTACATGTCAAGACATTTTTACGGTGAATGGAAATGAAGGATCACAAATGTTACACTTAGGAATGTAATAATAAGAAAAGTAATAAAGAAAGGCTAGTGACTTTTGAAACTATCATTTGTAATAAATTAGGATAAATATTACCACAGTAGCTTCATTGTAAAGGGAAATTGCTTCTGCATATGGCTGGCTCTTCCACAAACGAAAGTAGTATACTCGCACTACAGTTTCTATACGAAATTTTGAAGACTGATGTAGGATCCATTATATGGCGTAACTTAGTCAACGCAGGGGTTATTGCGCTGTCATCTGTACAGTGATGATGTCTTTGCTGCAATATGTTTATCTGATTTCCTTGACCACTATAGGTAATGTTGCATAATACGTTTAGCTGATGGCAGACTTCATTCAACCTTCGTTTTGAAGCTGTACTGTAAAATCCTTTTTCTGTATTGTATAAACATGTCACAGGTTTACTGAGGCCCTGAACATACGGCAGTTCAAACTACTCTTGTGTGAATCTACCCTGGTTAAATTTATTTTGTCACGTTACAATTATTGCTACCAAAACTCATTAACCTTCCTTTGTTACCTCTCTTACTACGTAACATTTGTCATCCTTCATTTCCATTTTGCATAAAAGATGTGACGTAGTTCGTGGTCCTTCATAATGGTATACATGTGGTCATTACATACCCATTTTTCTATTTTTACTAGTAGATCTCTTGTTCGGCTCTTTTTCTGGTTTATGTGACGTATGCCGGGTTGAAGTGATACCAGTCTATACGAAATTACGTTATGTCAACTTGCCTCTCTATACTCTGAGACTATTTCACTGCCCAACTAAGTTGAATTTACATGGGCTAACATTTGAATCGTCGTAAAATCCAGTAAGTCTTTGCAGACTAAGTTTTCAGGTTGGAATATAAATCAGTAAGCGATTCACTGATACATTCATGTAGTCGCTGTATAAAGAATATATTTCCAACTCATAAGCTAAACAAAAAGTTAAGCAACAAACGATATTGATGGGATATTCATTGACCATCCTATCACCCAAACCATACGATATGGATTTTACCGATGAGTTAGCTTTGTATCACACTGAATGCTTCCTAAAATACAAAGTGAATTTCATAACCAACAAACATAAAGTAATATAAAGCTTTTAAAAAGATTGAAAAGTAGCAAACAATTTAAAAACCATCTTTGATTTGGTATTCATCACGCCCTGAGATCAGTCGGATAACCATTGGAAACCCAAGAGCACTTGGTAGCTATTTTGTCCTGGTACGAGGCTCCTCAGCAGCTTGTATCCATTGCCAATTCAGGGCTGGAACTCAGGAACTTCATGTACTGCGGCCAGCACGTCACCATCGGGCAACTAGGTCGGAATCCAACGTTTCACATTTTTCTACTTACGTCGATTCATGGGACAGAGTAATCTCCATTCAATACCGTCAGTGAATACTTGTCTCCAGGTCCGACTGGATTTTCTTCACCGTTCACGACTTCTCACTGAAACCTCCTTTAATTCTGTTGATGTCTGAATAATCTAGGAATTCTATACTTTTATTTATTCCCATTATTATTTTTATTAGTCTCTTGGGTTCCTAGTGGAACATAGGGCTTCAGTAGCACGCCTCCAGTGACCTCTGTTCTCTGAGATCTTTTGAACCTGGTCCCACGACAGCCCAGAAGCTCTCATTTCCTCCTCGCACGACCTCCTCCATGTCACCCTAGGACGTCCAACTCGTCGCTTCCCATGGGGATTCCACTCGAGTACCTGGCCTGACGCGTGATGTCCTCAGTCGGCCTTCTCAGTGCATGGCCATAACATAATAAAACTGAACATCTGAATAGGCATTTTAATTTTGTCCTATTCACGTGGCACTAGACTTTTACAAGAAAACTAATCATTACTGTTTTGTTATTGTTGTTTCTGAAGTGACGTTACCAAAGAAATTGATTTGAAGAGAATCGACTGCTTTCAGAGCAGCTTTTTCATGACGAAAATCTGGTAGACAACCTCTGGAAAGCAAGAGGTACTGGTTTACGACTCATAAACGTACGTTTACAACATCTGTGAGCAATGCAGCTCAAAATCGTCAGTTCTCATCGTTTACGTCTGCTTTTACGCCTGAATTAGATAAGTTCACGGAACACTGTTCACTATTCTGACCTCAAGATACCCATCTTGAAATGAGTCAAAAACGAAATCTAATTTGTAATATGACTATTCGGTTCGTGGAAAGCACACCGATTTCAAGACAGTTTTTGGAATACACTACCAGTAAATGTCGATGTTCCATTACTGTCTGTCAGGGAACTTATGAACTGATTGATTTTTTGCACGCGGAGTAGCACACAATTCATCAGAAGAAGCAGCAGTCTGAGATTACGAGACAGTATCAGTGAAGATTTGAAGGAAGACGAAGAATGCATGCCACTAATCTCTTGTTAATAGCTATTAGCATTACGTTTGTACGCTATGAGTCAGTCTGTCAGTCAAAATCAACACAGGATCTAGCAACATAGTTTAACAGTTCAAGTTGTCATACTTTTTATAGGCACACAAGCACACAAGATAATAAGATGAAAGATAGGGGAATAGGTGAAAAAATAATTTAGATTTTAAAAAGTCGTCAGAAGAGAGTATGATGACGTGGGACAGTGACGAAATGTGATCTGTCGATTAGAATGAAGATTTCACCTACACTACTGAGATCAATTCCGAGTCATATCATCTACAGTCTCCAAGTGTCACTTTTAATTAACACATTAATCATAGCCAGGAAGTTTACATTTCCCAACATAGCTCAGAACAGCAGTCAGTGTCGTAATAGCCTGACTTATGCTAAGTGTTAATCTGGTGGCCTTGCTTCTTGTTCAGCTTAAAACCGATTCGGCTAGCTTACGCCGTGATTATGAGAGTCGATGTGGATATAAATAGGTTGGTAACTCGAAAATAAATAATTCCAACAACAAATAAAGTTACAGCCCATTCGAAAAACCAAGATATTTTCATTCTAAATAAAATATTTAAAATAAGCTTTGAGCATAAAACTTTCTTAAATATCATCATAAATTTACTCCTATTCAAAAAATGAAAGTGGTTGGACACAAGAAGTTTTAATACTATTAGAGTAAGAAAACGCCCTGAGTAAAGCAAAATATTCTCGCAAGAAATACCTTAAAAATGAAGAAGAATGTGGAGACCAGGAATGAAATTAGTTTTATTGATTCTCGCTTTTCTCATTGCTACCCAAAGGTATAGTTTGTTTATATAATCACCAAAAGAAAGGTTATTTTAACTTTAACCTTCACTGAAATATGATGATTACATTTTTGGTGGAAGACATAGTAACAGGGCAAAACAATAGGAACTACAACAGAATGTTGCAGAGTTAGAAAGCTGAACTTACTACCAGTTCTATTCTTATTCTGCTGAGTAACTTGTTTTGGTCTTGTTTATAAGAAGATGGAAGAAGGAATAATACGGGGGATAAACACATTTTACATGCATACTAATCAAAACATTTTAGAATGACTTGATAAACAACTTAAAGTTACCCAAATCTTCATTTATTGATCTCCCAGCATTCATTACGTCTGTAAAACGTTTTCGATACAGGGAGCTGGAGGCACTGTAGAAATACATAATGTATATGAAGCTGCTTCAAACTCCCGTAACCTCGTAGCCTTCCACGATTTAGACAGAAATCTGAAAACCCACAGTTACATTGATAACAGTAAAAGGTTAATCAGTACTTTTCGACGTCACTGAACTTTTTCTGGTTTATCATTTTCTTCCGCCGATACAAGTTTTCCCGGCCTTATTGTTTGGCTTAGCTGACTATTAAGAAAGTGGGCAAAATCTTTTGGTGATTGGTTGTTTGACTCAAAGTTGGTTTTGTCTCCTAGCTGAAATACGTCAAAGATTTATGAGTGGTCAATTAACAATAGAAGGGTTCAGTTGGGTGTACACGAGTTGGCTTACTGTTTTTATCCTTATTTTAGAACTTGAGTACTTTTCGTTTGGTCTCACAAGGAACTGAACTTATAGCAGGTTATTTACAAGTTTTTTAACAGATTCCCGTCCAATACTAAGTAACATGTATTTGACGTTGAGGCTAAATATCACCTCATTTAGTGTTACCTGTTAGAAAGACCTTTGTGGCTTCCACTTACAACATTCATGACGTCGCAAGTCAACCGATCAAATGTACAAGGGTTAAGACAATTATGCCAATAGTTCCTAAGAAGCAAATCTTCTTGAACCTGAAATTTAAGAGTGATATTGCTAGTGTAATCATCACACAACGCATAAAAAGAGTCTTGCATAAAACATTCCCAGCCGCTAAATTATGTTGTACCTTCTACAACAGCTCGATTCTAGGTGCAAAAAAAAAGACAAACTGCCTGATTTTGCCACTTCTATGTGCATTTATCAATTCAACTGCTCCTGTGGAGCTAGTTACATGGGGCGTACAATAAGGCAGCTCCATCATCGAATTTCTGAGCGCCACCCATCATGGTTGAACAAGGGACAAATTAGAACTATAAAGAGCTCCATACATGCACACTTAGTTGACACAGGACATCAAGTGGTTACTGGAAAAGCCTTCGAAATCATCCACCAGATTCCAATTAATTTACCTCATGGATTACGCATTCGCTTACTTCACATAGCAGAGGCGATTGCAATCCACCTTACAAACCTAGCCTTTGTATCCAAAAGAAGTTTGTTCTACCACTTTCATTACCGTGGCCGTCAACATGATGTAACTTCTAGGTTCACTTTGTAACCTCTTCCCCTTCTTGTTTCTGTTAATATTCATATTTCCAATTTTAGTAACTCTTTTGATTATTAACATCATTATTTCCAAAACATCACCACGTGATTGGTAATTTGATCAAATTGTAAACCTATATATTAGTGTAGAGTCTGAGATGAAGACCTAATTGAAAAGGAATATATTTCTTCGCTCAATCAGTCTTTTTCTAAATGTACGACGGTTTAAGTCAAGACTTACAAGTGATTTACTTGTCCAACAACTTCTTTATGGAGTAAATGCTAAGGAAGGCTGCAAGTCTGGTTATGAAATATCCAAGGATAAATCTTAAAGCTCTGAGAACACCAAATACTTATTAGCATGCTCAATAACTCTTCATTTCTATTGAGACCAGGTGAAATGACTCACACTGGTTAAATTAGACCAACTAGCAAATATAGAATGGTTATTTATGAAGTGGATGTGAGGTCCACAGACTATCTACTGATATCCACTATACATGGATGAATTTTTTCACCATAGATATTGATGTCTCTCTGATATAAAGTCAGAAGATCAAGTGAAAATAATACACTAATAAAGACTACAAGAATATGAAGAACAAACAGAATATTAGCGGTGACAAATCACGCAATTATTTCATCCTTCAATTAGTTGCACATAAAATATTTGAAAGTGTAAGAAGCCTATTCTGTACACAGAATGTCAGTCAGGAGTATGTTGTGGACCACTGTGTTTGTTATGACAACAGTCATTCTGAGTGAAATGAGATTGATTAAAGATACCTGACCAGTTTATACTCTTATAGGGCATACAAATAAGTAAAATGGAGCAATTTGCATAGACTGACACACAGGAGTTCCATAGCAACTTTCACCTTAAGTGTCATGTCAGAGGGATAAAATGGGCAAGAGTTCAATAATTCAAGTTGGTATGACTTATAAATTTACTTGTAGGCTAGTTGGTTGAAGATCACATGCTAACCACTAGTTAACAGTTAAATGCTCAAGGGAATGCCAGTCATAAGAACTCCCAATTGATACATCTGCCCTATTTTGTCGAAATAGCTGGGCATCGGAACATATCTTTTATCTCTATTACTGCCCTAGTTCCTGTCTTCTGACTCTCTAGCACTTTTTGGTTTG
The DNA here is from genome assembly GCA_944470555.2 of Heterobilharzia americana. NCBI lineage: Eukaryota > Metazoa > Platyhelminthes > Trematoda > Strigeidida > Schistosomatidae > Heterobilharzia > Heterobilharzia americana. The sequence goes on from OX104134.1 coordinate 3,053,095, forward strand.
GGAGCTTTTACTTCTGTATTGGATTTCCCTCTGTTTCGATGTCATATTTGGCATGATATACGCTTTATATATATATATATATATATATATATATATATATATATATATATATATATATGCAAAAAATGCAAACAAGAAATGTAGCTTTCCAAGTACAGCGTATGAAAGGAACTAGTGTGCTGGTCCTTGTCAATTAAAGCCTAGAGTGAAGAGATAGCAGTTCTGATGTTCATCAGCATGACCACTACATCCAAATTTTGTTTCACTTCCATTAGTATATTTGTAGATACTTAGTGAAGAACTTTTAGCACCAATCAGTTCAAGAGTTCAGTGATCCCGGTTAGCATTTTGCTGGTGATTTATCCACTGGCTTAATATTTAACTGATACAGTGGAATATGTTTACAGACTCGTGGGTATAGAATTCCCTTCAGGTAAGCTTCTGTATGTAATATGACAGAATGGTAACTGACTAGTTAACAAACGAGTAACGCTTATTTCGATTAAGTTCATTTCAATGGTGACCAACTTATGAACTCACAATTCAAGTTGGAGTACACAAAGATGTTCACATCACCCCCTTTCTTAGCAATGAATTTTTCTCTGTTTGAATACTTATAAAGTAGAGAAAAAGTGATGGAATTTACTGACTTACTCCACTTTATTTTTGATTGCATTCAGATTTGTCATGCGGTGGTAACAAATGTAACTGTTCAATCCAAAACTTATAATCTAAGCCTATTAATGAAGTTCGCAATGTGATCGATGTGGGAAACTGTGTTGGCATGGTGTGACTGAACCTTGATAGCCTCAGAAATAAATCTCTCATTTCATGACTGAATAGCGTAGATTCGAATCCTTAGTCAGTAACAACAAGTATTCATCCTAGGCCTTATGTTACTTGGAAGCTAAGTCCAAACACTTAAAAAGTACGATCATCACGAAAACTAGCAGTGAAATAACATTCGAAAGAATTAATAAACTGACCAGTTAGTGGCCAAGTTTCATATATTTGGTGTATGCAAAGTGATTTCTATGATAAAAGGTGATGTTTGTATGTGAAACCAAAACTCAGGTTCCCCTCAACACATACAAATACCCTCAATTAACGTGAAAATAAAATTATGGTAGACTATAATTACATTGAGTCTGTCGACTTCAGCTGTCACAGTGAAATAGTACCATTAACTGGATAATATTTCGGACAAAATATACTGTCTGTATTCATGTCAAGTAACCCCAAAAATTTGTGACAAGCTTTGTATAGTGCTAAAATTTTCTCCTTTGATTTGACAAGTGAAGACGCAGCCAGCCTACTTGACACAAGATAAAGAAGAAGAGCAGATGTAGGTCAACACCACTCATTATCTAGTGCAAGGAACCCACCTTCCAAATCAAGTTGAAAGCCTTCAAGGAAGTTGGTGATAGACGGCCACAGTTCAAGTTCAACACTCGGAAACTGAAGCACGAAACTACCAGCGACATCTTCACGACAGCCAGCCATCAAGACGAAATGGGAGATATCGAGCAACATCACTGAAGAAACCTGTGTGAATGAACACTGGAACTCTTTGAAAGCTATGTGGAAAGAAACCTGCATAACCGTAATAGGAAGCAAAAGCTGACAAGACAAGGAATGCATCTCGACGGACACATGGAAGCTGATAGAGCAGCGAGAGGAGGATGGTGAAGCAGAAGACAAACCAGTGCAAGGATGCTCAACGACGAGAAGAGGAACTGAGTACAAGGTATAAAATACTGCATTGGACAAAGAAGTGAAGAAGACTGTACGGAAAGACAAAAGACACTTCTACAAAACACTGGCAAGCGAACCAGAACAGGCTGCTCGTAGAAGAAACCTGACAACATTGCACCAAATAACCAGATTACTACCTGGACGGGAAGAGATCAACACAGCACAGACGAAACCAATAAAAGATGATGACGGAAATTTAATTACCAAAGAAGAGGAACAAAGGAAACAATGGGTTGACCACTTCGAAAAGCTCTTGAATCGACCACCACCACCACCTGCAACTCCTCCAGAAATACCACCTGCACCCCAGCCACACAACTACAAGTGAACATAAATCCTCCAACAAAAGTCGAAGTCCTGAGCGCCATAAAGCCACTGAAATGTGGGAAAGCAGCAGGACCAGATCGAATCCCCCCAGAACCACTGAGAGCAGATGCACAGACAACAGCAAACATGCTCACACCACTATTGCAGAAGGTCTGTAGGAAGGGAAGGTACCTGGCTAGTGATTGGAAGAAGTGCTAACTTGTCAAACTCCCGAAGAAGGAAGACCTAAGTGTTTGCAAGAACTGGCGCGGAATCATGCTCCTGTCCCTGTCCACCCAATGCAAGCAAAATATTATGCCGCATCATCCTATAGACACTAAACAATGCGCTGCATTCAAAACTACGACCGTAACAGGCTGGCTGGCTGCTGGCTGGCTGGCTGGCTGGCTGGCTGGCTGGCTGGCTGGCTGGCTGGCTGGCTGGCTGGATTCAGGAAGAACAAATCACGTGCAGATCAAATTGCAACACTACGCTACGCATCATCATAGAACAGAGTATAGAATGCCAGTCAAATGGATCTTTACCTCAACTTCATCGATTTCCAGAAGGCCTTCGACAGCGTCGACCGACAAGTAATTTGGCAGTTGCTTCAACACTACGGAATACCACAAACTTCTATCAGCCTCATTCAACAGCTATATTCAGACGCCACATGCCAGCCAAGTGATTCATAATGGGAAGCTCAGTGACGCCTTTGAAGTGGATACAGGAGTAGGACAAGGCTGTCTACTATCACCCATGATATTCCTGATTGGGGTCGACTGGACTGGATCATGCAACAAACTGTGAGGAGCGAGAAGAGGGGGATACGCTGGCTGGACGGGGAAAAAACCCGAGAAGAGGATTTGCATTTCACCCATGACTTGTGTCTAATGTCGCACAAACTTGAAGATCTACAGGCGAAACCCAACAACTTGACAGAAGAGGCAGGGCAGTGAAAACAGGACTTCAAGTGAGTGTGGAGAAGACAGAGGTGATGAAGATACCCAACCAACACCACCAACATCAACAACAAGCTCCAATCACCATCAACGGGAGAAACTTGAAGGAAGTAGTCCCTTCCACTCACCTACCTAGGCAGCGCTGTTTCAACTACAGGCGGCACAGACGAGGACGTGAAGGCCAGCCAGGATCGGAAAGACAGCCAGACAGGTGTTCATTAACCTGAAACCAGTGTGGAGATCTTCTGCACTGCACTGCACTGCACTGCACTCAGCATTAAGTGTGAACAACATCCGGATCTTCAACACCAACGCCAAGTCACTGCTTCTATCTGGTTCACAGACTTGACTCGTTACGAAAGGGATTTCCAACAAACAACTGCAGACATTCATCAACAACTGCCGCCTACGCTGGCTCCTTACTGAAGCTCAGATGGCCAGAATAATCAGACTAAGCAACAAGGAACTCTGGCTGGTGACGAACCAACCAACAACCTAGCACTCAACAAATATGCATTGGAAAGAAGTGGAGATGGATTGGATTGGATTGGATTGGATTGGGCATGCACTGAGAAGATCATTCGGGGACATCACGCGCCAGGCCAGACCCTCGAGTGGAACTCAGATGGGAAGCGACGAGTTGGGTGTCGGTGCCGAAGGTGACATGGAGGAGATCGTGCGAGGATGAAATGGAAGCTTGTGGGCAGTCGTGGAGCCAGGTTCAAAGGATTTCAGAGAACAGAGTGGAATGGAGATGTGCTACTGAGGCCCTATGTTCCATTAGGAACCCAAGAGACAAATAATAATAATAATAGTAATTTCGAAAATCTAGTTTATCAGGAAAGATGCACCTTTTCGCTCCATACATTCCGACTAGTCTGATCAGAAGTTTACATGTCAAGACATTTTTACGGTGAATGGAAATGAAGGATCACAAATGTTACACTTAGGAATGTAATAATAAGAAAAGTAATAAAGAAAGGCTAGTGACTTTTGAAACTATCATTTGTAATAAATTAGGATAAATATTACCACAGTAGCTTCATTGTACGGGGAAATTGCTTCTTTCCTTCTTGTGTTCATTCAATCTTACAATCCAAGATTGCTAGCTCACCTTTGTCACTTTCGGAGTCACAGGTAATCTGGATTGCATTCACTACTGAATTTATATGTACCCAGCAGCTATTGAAATGTTGTGATTTCAATACTGTAAACGTATCATCTACACATCAGAATAATATCTTTAAAGTAGGACTAGATTTTTGAAGGGTCACCCGTTCCTAACGATCCATAAATATATCTTTGATGATAGGGGATATTGGTGATCCCATGGTAACACTTTCAGTTTGTTTATATATTTTATCTTGAAACTTAAAAACTGTAGATGTTGGGTACATTCGTACTCCTAGTATGATTTCCTCGATCGGCAGCTTAGTTCTATGGATAAGCTCTTTTTCATCATTAAGCCAATTCTTTACTCCTTCTAGAGCCAGCACCTACCAGGTTACCAACCCAGTGCTTCACAGAAGGAGTATCAGGACCTCATACTAAGAATATCAGGTTGCCAAACCACAAGGATCTCAGAAAGTCTCACCGACAATCAATCTGCCTCCCTCCCTCTCCTGGCTGGGCAAACATTGTGATGACGATAAACGGACAGTAACAGATCATGTATATACATGAAAGACAAGCAAAGCTCTTAGTGATTAAAGTGATAAAAGATCTCGTAACTCGAATGGAATAGAGTGACAGGATGGTTATCTAGAGGAAACGTGTTTTATATCGCTTCATTTATCACCACCTGTCTGTTAATAAGAAGTAAGGACGATAGAACATGAAGATAATTTATTGACTAGTCAGTGATAACTCTGTAAGTCTAGGCTTTTTCTCACCCTTTTTACCAAACCCCTAACATCGTAGTTCAATTACGATAGTTTAAAAAGTTCTATAAAGTCATTTTTATCTAATTATAATAATGTTAACAACTTTCATTAGATTGCGTGATTTATCTTGCATGCGTACACTGATTTTTGTTTCTTAATCACCCTATCCCAAATATCACCAAAATAATTATAACACTAGCTAATTTCACAGAAGTAAGATTTTCCAAGTTGATTTTTGTTTCACACATACACACACTATTCTAACTATTTTACTTTATCTCAGTGTGCAAAATTGATGCTTATCTAAGATTCTCTTGTGTTTTTGTGAACGAAGTAACATAGAAAGACAAACAGTTCAATTTTTACGCAAGAGAAACTCTTATTCAGACATATCAAAATATTATTGAGTCCCGAGTACAAAAACAATGCTCATCAGCTTTATGGATGATAATTTTTCCTAAGTGGATACTTGTGTTTATCTAAGAATGATATCGTCATAGACCAAAAATCTAAATAAAGGTGGAACATTTATTTGCCATTTAACGATAATAATCACAAAAAGCAAATAATAAGTTGGTCGTATTTCACCATCATCATAAATTCAACGTTTAGGGATTTTTAAGCTTCAGAAACCTATAATATCGAAGGTGAAGTAGACGAACAGCTAAGTCAATACTGAAATTTTACGGATACTGGTGTAGCTATACCCCACGTGAGTAACATTCAGCTGTATCGTCGTATAAGTATGTGTATCTCAAAAGATATACTGATCGATTTTGTGAAGATAACTTCCTTGGCATAAAATATGGTACACAGTAAAACTGGTATGGAACAGACATTGGCTAACTTTCATCAAATAAACCTAACACAGCAGGGCATTGCAAAGTCGTAAGGGGTGGCTACAACTGTTGGGACATTTAAATCAATCTCAGAGGAGATAACAGCTAGTATGATACACTTTACGGAACTGGACTAATGAGCGTACGCAAATTATGAATCAGTTCAACCATGATTTACCTGCATCATGTAATAAAGAATAAATATTGATTCTCTATGTCCTGAGGATATCGGATGAGCCCTTAAAACCTGAAAGGAAATAGGGTGACATGAGCTAACCTCACCTTTCTAATCAGATTCATTCAGCCCCATGATGTATAAACATACAGTTATTGTCTAGGTTTTAGTCAGTAAGTGGAATTAACAGGGCTTGTTCAATATCGCACGTTCATTTAACGGTATTTACTGTATACATTATCATAAGGATAAAGCTTTATGCTTATGAACTTCTTAGAATGCATCTCTTAAAGATAAGTCTTAACATAGAAATAGAATAACTGGAGACTGGTAACATTTCTGATCTTTTAAACAACTAGCGTGAAAGGATGAATTTATTTTATGCATTCATGCTTTCTATCTACTCAGTGAAAAACTATTTTCTGTCATTTGCAATAACTAATAAAGATTTTGCAAAAAAGGATGTAATGACCGCAGGTGCTAAGTGAATCACCAGACTGGAAAGGGATATCACCTCTGGAAGAGCAATATCTAGTAAAATCTTAACAAAATGCTGAATGCTTAAATAACCAATCACATGCCGGGATTAAGGCATATAGTGTACACACAGAAAGAGTGAAGTGTTTTGTGATACCGGACATTATATAGACTTATGGGTTTTTGTCTACAGACTGTTACAGTGTTGAGCAGCCTAAAATTTCTTAATTCTCAAAGACAGCTGTTGCTGACTGCATGGTCTATTTGACACAAATGAAAATAATTAGGAATAGCCTTATTATACTGAATTGCTACACTTATCTCCATCAATGCAACTTTTCATCCAGTTTATTTCCCTTATTCATTTTTTTATCCAGACTAATAAGAAATATGTATTCTTGAATCCATTGAGAAATGTGACAAGATCTATGTTTTTCATTTCATCTGTTGTCAAAAGGTCTAAATTTACTCAGTAACATTTCAGTCATTTAAGTGATATCATTGCTATGACAAGCTATTTTGCAAAGTGCAGTGTGGATTTGAGAAATATTGAATACAACGTAAATAATCAAACTAGTTACATGTCTAGATATTGGGTTTTTGTAAAGAATATTTTACTGTACACTTGTAAACCGCCTTACTTGTCACCCCACAGAACAGTCACGTGTAAAAAATAATTGCCTTTAACTCCTGTCTGGCTGGACGTTGTATGTGGATTCACAAACGAATAAGCTGTTCACTTGTCTTAAGAGAAGACCGTAGTGAGATTAAAATCTGGCCAGTGGCTGAGTCTCGCAGTTCAGCTTGTAAAGCATCCAGCCGGTAATCTAGGTGCTGCCGGTTCGAGTCTTGCAGTGATTTATATTTTCATTTTACCTTCAATCCATCACTCAGTATCACTAATTTTATTTGTCCAACATCATTTTAGGTTTAATGTTATTAGTTCAATTTCTTAACGCCTTTCAGACGTTTAGATTAAAATCATTAAATAAAAGGTATAAAGATTGATAAGTGATATAAGTCTCACTTATGTGAATAAGATTTACTCAGTAAGTATTATGTTAGCTTCCAGCGCTCATTTGAATTATTTTACAAACTGTAATTTGGCATGAAAGCTTTCAAGACTTTGTGTAAGTTCGTTTTATTTTTAAAATCATTAAGTATAAACCAATTAGGCTTAGGACTAACAGAATAATCGAAATCATATCAGACTTGTAGAGTCAAGAAGGTTCTTATATTTCCCGTTAGCGGTAAACAATATTTATTAACTACATCACATACAAAAACCGATTTGGAATTGAAATCTGTCAAGTTTCTAAAGTTCCACCCTTACACTAGTCAGTATTCGGTGATGTATCATCTAGACTCAATGTGTCAGTATCATCAGTTCCGTCAAGATTGCGGATAAGCCATGTTGAGGAGTGCCAACAAGCACGAAACCTAGGCCCAGGGCTACCTGCCGATGGTTTTCAATCAACTAGCAACGTATTTCATTTTTTGACTAAACATTCATCTGAAATGACTTAACGATCATTAGGGGTAATACTTATAAATTCGATAAGCATAAACTATGAAAACTAAACTCAACTGTCTTGTAATGATGTGAGTCGCAGTTCGAAGTCAAAGTACATTGGTTTCAAACAGCTAAACGGTAATGTAAAAAAAGCACTGGGATTACACCAAAACCTATACAATAGTAATATAAAACATTTGGTGAGATTAATCAGTTACATGGTTAATAAATTGTCATTCAGAAAAAAAATAGAAACTTTTACAATCATTTACAAGTTTGCATGAGAAAATGATCACCTTCAAAGACTCATAAACAAACATGGCATTAAGATCTATCCCTGGGATGAAAAAAATAAGCGTGAAAAAGTTTATGTGGATCAAGGTGATGTACAATCATGACGAAATTGCAAAGAGCAGTAGCTAAAAGTTAGCAGCTCCTATCAACAACGTTGCCCATCAACATCACATTTATCGGTGGATTTTTAGGCACACAAGGATCTAAGTATTGTTCAGTCACCAACTAATTTTCTAATACTCATCGAATTAGAACACAGTGAGATCTAAATGGGGTGTACTGGAATAGGCAATTATTTCTTTCTGAAACTGAAAGTGAGTTTGTACACATGCCATATTCTTCGTCTACAGGTAAAATCTTATCAATTAAAACTTTGTGTTCCGCAACTGAATAAACAAAGCATGATATCAAAAAAGACTGTGGCTTTGCATCTCCTGAAAAAACAAGAACCAGGTCATTTGACTACGAATAAAGCTTAGCGGTTGAAAGGGTGGCAGAGGGAAAATCAGCTAACAATTTTACTCAAAAGTGAAGCATTTTAATTTCCCACGCTTCAATACAGCATGTAAAAAGAAGCTGATATAAAAAAAATCAAGTTAAAATTATTAAAAGTGTAGGAAGAAATTATTGAAGTTTAGTTCCAAATTCTTAAGATGATAAGGAGTGCATAATCTACTCTACTGCAATCGGTTTTGAGTCAAATTAGCAGTATTTTACAGCCACTGTTTGTTATCATCCTCAGGACCACAGCTAAGTAATCTATATTCCCCTCTGTGACCTCAAGAAGTGGTGCCACGTCTTGTTCTGATCGCTTATAGCTTTCTTCTAAATTGAAGCTCCTAACCAACACAAAGCATCGTGAAAGTCAGTGTCCTGGCACACTCAACATGTTTTCAAACTATCTACGTCAATGAATTTCACCAACTGTTCAACAGACTCTTCTTACCTAGACATCGCTAACATGGTGCTTCCACCATACGCGAGAAATGGTACACCTATAATCAAAAACTACAAGCCTTCATATCTTCTACTTTAACCGTTCATTTTTAGCAAACGTTTAATAGGATAGATAACTAAGCATTCCACCAGTGTCACCTATAGCGTAAGCTGGCAGAGGATAAACGAAGTTTTTGTGTCCATGCTAAAAACTCAGTATCAAGCAGCTAATTAGGACTGATGCAACTTCACAAGTAAACAAAGTGGTCAATACATTCTATCACCTCACAGTTTCTGCAGACTAGTCCTGAAGTGTCATATTACATCTGCTGGGTGCGAAAACATAATTTAAGTTCTTTTTAAGACACTCACCATCTTCATCCGGTATCTTCGTTTAACAGGATTTAATCATCTGCGTACAAAATCAGCTATTATTTCCTTGGTTAGAAAACCAATCCAGGAGAAACCGCTGTAATATGATGCTAAATGTTTCCAGTGAGGGTTTTATGAAACTACCTCACAGTTTGCACTAATCTAACTCCCGTCTTTAACTGTGGAGCCGTGTTACATTTGTCTGGACAGTTACTTTTCAACTGCTGCTAGCCACCACAAGGTAGATTATAACAGCAAACATTCAGGAAATATCGAGGCATCCACACATGAGGTCATATTGCCAACAGAGATAGATCATTTCGATTGAGTAGAACGCACCAACAAATACCAATCGGTTACGAGTTTAAACTTCGCTGCACGAGATTAAGGCAATCAGGTTGTGTCATTAGTCCTGAAACCATAGATTCAGCTCACATATCAATATCTATTACTTCTTTTGTTCCCGATACATCTTCATAGGAAATGTGGATTTACCACCCTAAATAAAAATGTTCACATAAGCCTCCATAAGTCAAAACACTAATAAAGATAACACAATGATAGGCCATTCCTTGCTTTAGGTAGCCTATATCCGAAGACACTTCAAAAGAATGGTGAATCAGTAAAGCATCCATCAATACTCACAGACTGCCTAACCAGCATTGACTTATACCGAAAATATTTACTAGAAATGCACTGTTTACTTGTTAGAAAGTCAAAATTTTCTAGCGATTATTTGCAGCTCCAAGTTTCACAAGGAAACTTATGGACTGATTGCGATGTCTAACACGACTCTGCAACGTTTACCAACAAAACCCCTGTCTCAGAGAAAAACTCACTCGGATCCTAGACAAGTTTTATTCCGACTTTCATCTAAGTGATTTGTTAAAAAGTTATTATTATTATGGTTCACACAGTTTAAGACACCTATACTCACTAAAGGGATCCTTATATGCATGAATGGTAAGCGAGTCTGAGACCACGTAAAATAATTAAGCACAAAAACGATAAGCAAAAACCACATAAATATCTCTCAATTACTTTTTCAGAGACCCTTATTAAAGGTTAAATTAATCTACCCACCTTTATGTGAATAAAGGAATCCTTTTTACATATATCGTATACAAGTAGAACAGCTGTATTAAAAAGAAAAGATATGCTTATTATCTTAAAATGCATTCCTACCACTTGTATCACGATAATAAGATTTTGTTAGACTGCGAAACTTCTCTTGTCCTGCTGTATCCCATATTTGTAATCGGACTAATTGATTATTGGCCTTGATTGTTTTTGTCTAGGCGGATAAACATTCAAAATAAATAAACAAGAGGAAATGTAATAAAAACATAAAATTTTCGGTAATAAGAAAAGTTTTGCACACGACTAAATAGCATATAAAGAACTATGAGAAACCAGAGGTTTTACGATACCTGTTTTCCGCTAGCCTATAATTTACTGTATCACTTAGCATCGACAGTTTCTTTCACTACCAAACTTCTTTAGATATAATGCGGAGCCAGGGTAACCTAACTGAATAAATGTGATGAAAATCCAGGAATCATTCATTTATGCCTTTATTAATAATTATTTTGAGACATCTATTTGCATTTGATCAAAACTGATTGTGAAGTCATTCAAATGGATTTCAACAAGTCAAGATAACTTGATTTAGCAAAAAAATAATTGAGGGTCAAACGTGTTATTGTTCTCCTAAGAGTAACCATCTGAGCTAAAAAGCGCTTAGTTGCTTAAAAATCGTGTGTTCTCTTAACAGCTTCAAGATGGATGCTTGAGAATTATGAAAGAAAGTCACGTGTCAAGACAAATACTCACTGACCACTAGATTTCAACCGACTGGTTAAGTATGATATACTTATCGACAGATATAATGTCATCTAACCCGTATCCATATTTATAAATGAGTGTGCTTCGCATTTGTACCAAAATAGGATAAAATAGCTGTACAGTGCTTCTTGGTTTCTGATTACCAGACAATGATTAAAATTGTCTGATATTTCTCTGAAAGCTTGACTTATGCGATGAGAATGTGATGACAGTTTGCTGTCAATTTTTTTATAAATTTACGAAGAATTTAAACTAACATGTGCATTATGGATATCTGTATGTATAAACATCACTGAGCTATATCCAGTCTTTTAGATAATAAAGACACCTTGTGTTGAACTATTCATGAAACTCCACTGTAGATAACACTGCAGACTGAGTCAAAAATCTTTGACCTTGTGATATTAATCTCATAACGCATCACTTCCACAAGAAAAATAAATATTTATAGACATCAGGATCAGAATTTCCCCAGTAGAAGTGAATAAGTTGATGACTAGTTAAATAGATTATAAATGAAATATATTTGTATAGTTACAATGAAGGACCTTGTGTAAGCCACTTCTTCAGAGAATAAAACTTGTACAAGTTGTTGCATGTTTAAATAGTAAATAAAGGTACATCACATCAATCTGATTATATAGATGATATTGTAGATGATAATATTATGAGAATAAATGTCGCCGTTATCAGATATCTGTGAGGTCAATGGTGAAGACGTGAATGTGTTTGCACATATGAATGAATATGAATGTTACAGAAAAATACCATGGATGATTTCAATTTATTTGCGTGTGTGCTTATTTTAGTTATGACTAATTTGTGCAACATGTTATTTTGGATATACTATTCAATTTGGTTGGAAAGTCAGGTCTTCCTTTCTTTTTGGTGCATTAGGATTCAACATAATGCCTCAGCTATCCATTTTCGTAGTTTCAAAATCCCTTTTGAATATTTCTGATACTTTCAGTGTCAATTTTTCGCCTACGATGGGTTGCACGAACAGCGATTGCCGATTTGACTTGCAAATTCTCTGGTTCTACAGGATTATTTGTAGATCGTTTTGTATAACTTGCTTGTTCTTTACCAGAGATGAGGATCTTTCGGAATGATTCCCCAATATAATAGGCACCACAATCGACAACCTAAGTTGTAGATATAATTCTGTGTGGAGGTAAAAAGAATTTTATCTTTTAAGTGGATTAAAGGATTCCTAGAGGTGTTGGTTGTATTGTAAAAGGCTCCAATTCGGTTTTCTCTTAAAATCCTTTATTGTTCTTCAGTAGTACCTTGGCGGAACAACAAAACTACCTTATGCTGAATCCTAATGCACTCAACAGAAAGGAAAGCCTAACTAACCAACCAACGGGTATAGTATACCCAAAATAACATATTGGGCACACTAACCATAACTAAAATACATAACCATAACACACGCTAACAAACAAGCTGAGTTTCTCATTCACACTATTTTATTCACACTATCACACATATTCACATCTTCACCTTGAACCCATAACGATGACACTTATTCCTACATTATTATCAGTTATAAACAGTTCTGTCTCATCTGTCCTCATTTACTATTTAGACATGCGATAACTTACTCTGTGAAGAAGAAACTTCATTTCATTGGAGTATTTGGTTACGCTGCCCGAATCCTTCCAAGGCAAAATGTCAGAAAGAGATGGCCGATTAGATTTTTTTATCAGGCAAATTCACTAAACACATCACCTTATGGTGTCAATAGACGTATCGTTCTCAGAAATCTAACTTCATATTTCCAAGATATCGCTCATCAAACTGACTGGGTAACCTGGCAAATTGTTCTATATGTTTCGTAAAGTCTCTAAAGCGGTTACATTCTTTCTGGAGTTTTTTGATGCCTAAAAGTCTCAGCTTAGTAATTACGTCCGGATGCGATGCTGGATGACATAAGTTCAGACACACATATCTTTAGGTGGAAGATAGGTCTACCTGATGACCGTTATTTAGAATGAGTGGAAGCTCCAGCTTATTATTCTGACCATTCCAGGTCATCTATAATCGAAAAAAGTGTGCCATAATAATGAGTTCTGTGGGTTAGCAGTCATAATACACATCTGATCGACAGTATCTAGTTAACACCTAGAAGTCGACAAAATACATCAGTTACGATCCAGTTACCTACTAGTATGTATATGAGCTTTAGTACCCGAAAATGAAATGATTTTTTATTCTCATTGGACAGGAGAGCTGAATAAAGTAACCACTAGCTTACTCTAACTCGGTGCTTCTGAAGCATCTAGTAATGATAGGAATAACGACAGTGTGCATAAATTCATTCCAATCTTGATTCGAAAAAGTTTTCTTAATAGTCTCTACTTACCAAAACACTGAAATTTATTGATATTATTTTACTGACATGTTTTTACACCGTTATTAGGACAAGTAGTTAGATGGATTATTCTTCATTCCTAATGAATAGTTCATCTCACCTTATAATCAATGCCCACAGTAGAAATGTAACTGCCTTTCAGAAAGATGCCATCTTTGAAACGAATGAGTAAAGATGTTTTGCCTACACATGAATCACCGATAAGAAGAAGCTAAAATCATTGCAAAATAAAAATCGACAAATAAGATTAGAAGTAGTCTTAAGAGATATAATAACACTTTACAAATCAATCTCAAACTGATAAGATAACTTCGTCAACCGAGGAATTTATTACAGAACAACGGCTATATCTGTGCAATATGAACAGTTAGGAACTGTTTCATTCATCCACAGACAACTAATCAGCAGGTAGACCGGAGGAATACAAGGAAAATGAGTGGATGATTTATCACAGCTAGTCTGTGGTAAAACAAAATCACCCAAAGGTTAGGTTCTTTAAAGTAGATTATGAGGCTTGTAACAAAGTTTCACAAACTATTCAGTTACAACCATAGTGAGATAAAACGTGTTTCATAAATAGTCTTCGTTGATCTAGTCAACTGCCGTGTTGAAATGTAGTACACCTTTTCTGTGAAATTTCCGTTAGTCTGAAAATTCCTATTGAGTGTTGATAACAATTATTATTGGGACGAACGGATATTGCAAAGCCCTGTATGTGTTCATCATTGTCTATCGCATATCATCCAGTCTTCCATGCGGTTTACGTATTCATCTACTAAACTTGACATAAACAATTTCAATGTACATCTTTAAAAAGAAAATCCTTGAATTCTGAAGAAATTTCTGAGACGTTTATCATTATCTCGACCATCAGGGTAAATTGCTGTCACTTTACTTTCGCTTTTTTTGGATTCAGTTTATGAAGTAAAATTATTACAGATGATTCTCTCCTTCCGTTTAGCTCGTATTATCTGTCTCCATATTTCTTGTTTCTAAATATCCGGAATACTAAGCCCATGTGACAGTTAATATCTTCACTTATGTGATTCTTAACTTCGATAACAACTAGAAATTTGCTATTCCCTTTGATGAGTCAGTCTACCATCACTTCAATGACATATTTTTTACCACGAACTGTTAAAGCTACATATCAGATTTGAATCAGTGGTAAAAACATTATTTTTAAAAAAACATGTTTTTATTCAAACCATCTACTATTTAAAATGCCAAAATGGTAATTTTTAAAGTACTAGAATGAAAATTATATGAATACAATACCGAAGTGCGAGAAGCATTATTTACAAGTAAGAGATAGACACTGGTAACGATAATGGAAGCATATCCACTTGGAATAATAATAATAATAATAATAATAAAGACAATATATTGTGTAAGTGTAGTGTTGTAGAGAGAGTGTGAATAAAAGTAAGTGGGGTAAGGCAAATAATATTATGACTACTTTGATTACATATGGATTGACTGTAATTCCTTTAAATACACAAATCTGGTTATCGCCTAATTATTCCCGTGACTTCCATAATGCATAGCTATGAAATAGTTGTATGTTAATTTTTACAGACTACTTGGTCTTCCATGCATTACCAAGGTGATATCAGCTACTCAAATTGAGTGTTCGCTATCCATTAAATATTGTAGAATGCAAATACCAGCAGATTTAGTCACCCATTTTCTAAGCCAAGCTGGCTGACGTTCACTGGTGACAAAGTCCTATATAACTAGCTAAACAGAAGAGGTTAAATGCCTATATACACAGTAATCTTCATTATTGTTCGTAAATGTCATAAATGACTTCTGGGTAACAGTACCAGTGACAAAATAAGTGCTAAAAGGTACCGTTGTATTGAAGTAATGAATGAAAACCTTAGTCGTGAAGCCCACACGAGCCAAAGAAATAAAACAGGTGACTGCAACACAACTTTAACCTGGATAACAGTTGTGTCTAATTATCTCATTTGGTAGATTATCAAGTTGCTAATCCAAAGGTTGCTACTTCAGCTTTCATGCAACCTATATGATTATCTCTCTCTTTGTAGTTTTAAAATGGCTTACCCATAGATCAGCCTGTGAAGACTTATCAAGCATGGCGTTTTAATTAACGTCGACTATTTTTGACAAACAAACATGGCTTCATGTTATAAACTGCAACGTAAACAACAAAAAAGCTGGAGAATCCAATAATTTCCACATGCTGAGGGCAATTCCGGTACTTCTCAAGATGGTATCCATCACGGACTGGAATCATTTGGAGAACCATCGTGGAGCAAAGTAAGTCGGACGTGGGGATATATACTCCACACGCTATATGGTGAATTGACAGAAACAATAAAACGTAGAAAATCGGATTCTAACCCAGTCACTTGAACGTACCACACTCGCCAAGGAAAATTTCAAGGTCCTGGGCTTGACACTTGGTGGGGTCGTAAGTGTGCCTCGCCTGGTTAACTAGTTCACTAGTTACTAGCCGATACTAAGCCCGGATAACGAAGGAAGGTTGGGCATAAAGCTAGCAACCCTACCCCGGAAAACCGATCACACCGCTACAGAAACTTCAAAACACAAACAAAATACAAAAAATAAAAACAAACTTATTCCCCGCTGAAATCGGAGAGACGAAAGGACGCCGGTCGGTGAAAGCCATCGAGAAGTCAGTCAGCCGATGTCTCTTCTCTCCCTCAATCAAAATGAATGTGAGGATGGGGACATGGAATGTCCTCACCATGTATGAATCTACTAAGGCTCCCCAGATTGCAAAAGAGATGAGGAGGTATGGCATAGAATAGAAGTGCTTGGAATCTGCGAGTGTAGATGGAATCGAGGTGGACTCTCCAAACTGTCAACATCAGAGTCAGTAATCCACTCCGATATTGTCACCCACACGACAACCACCAGCACGGCACACTGAGTTTCCCAGTGGATATCATGATGTCCCATAGCGCATCGAAGGCTCTCCCTCTCTCATACATTGGGAGCCAATCTCCTCCTGCACGATCAGGGTCACAACAGCAAGACAGATTCAACTCAAAAGGAAGGAAAGTCAAAACCATTCAATGCTACGCGACACTACGATACATACCTACAAGTAATGAAGATCAAGATAAGAAGGAGGAATTCTACAGACAACTGCAATCAGTACTAGACAAGACTCCAGTTGGCGACATCAAAATTCATTTTCATGGGTGACATGAATGCAAAACTGGGAGCAGACAACACAGGCAGATAACTGATCATGGGTCGAAAAGTCCTCGGCGAAATGATGAACGATAATGGAGGATTGTTTGCAGAATTCTGCGCATTCAACGATTAGGAGAGTGGAGGCACTGTGTTCAAGCACAAAGATATCAACGAAGCGACATGGATTTCACCAGAAACCAGAACACACATAACTAAAAATAAGTTCGACTTCATCTCAATAGCAAGAAAGTGGAGACGCAGCCAGCCTACTTGACACAAGATAAAGAAGAAGAGCAGATGTAGGTCAACACCACTCATTATCTAGTGCAAGGAACCCACCTTCCAAATCAAGTTGAAAGCCTTCAAGGAAGTTGGTGATAGACGGCCACAGTTCAAGTTCAACACTCGGAAACTGAAGCACGAAACTACCAGCGACATCTTCACGACAGCCAGCCATCAAGACGAAATGGGAGATATCGAGCAACATCACTGAAGAAACCTGTGTGGATGAACACTGGAACTCTTTGAAAGCTATGTGGAAAGAAACCTGCATAACCGTAATAGGAAGCAAAAGCTGACAAGACAAGGAATGCATCTCGACGGACACATGGAAGCTGATAGAGCAGCGAGAGGAGGATGGTGAAGCAGAAGACAAACCAGTGCAAGGATGCTCAACGACGAGAAGAGGAACTGAGTACAAGGTATAAAATACTGCATTGGACAAAGAAGTGAAGAAGACTGTACGGAAAGACAAAAGACACTTCTACAAAACACTGGCAAGCGAACCAGAACAGGCTGCTCGTAGAAGAAACCTGACAACATTGCACCAAATAACCAGATTACTACCTGGACGGGAAGAGATCAACACAGCACAGACGAAACCAATAAAAGATGATGACGGAAATTTAATTACCAAAGAAGAGGAACAAAGGAAACAATGGGTTGACCACTTCGAAAAGCTCTTGAATCGACCACCACCACCACCTGCAACTCCTCCAGAAATACCACCTGCACCCCAGCCACACAACTACAAGTGAACATAAATCCTCCAACAAAAGTCGAAGTCCTGAGCGCCATAAAGCCACTGAAATGTGGGAAAGCAGCAGGACCAGATCGAATCCCCCCAGAACCACTGAGAGCAGATGCACAGACAACAGCAAACATGCTCACACCACTATTGCAGAAGGTCTGTAGGAAGGGAAGGTACCTGGCTAGTGATTGGAAGAAGTGCTAACTTGTCAAACTCCCGAAGAAGGAAGACCTAAGTGTTTGCAAGAACTGGCGCGGAATCATGCTCCTGTCCCTGTCCACCCAATGCAAGCAAAATATTATGCCGCATCATCCTATAGACACTAAACAATGCGCTGCATTCAAAACTACGACCGTAACAGGCTGGCTGGCTGGCTGGCTGGCTGGATTCAGGAAGAACAAATCACGTGCAGATCAAATTGCAACACTACGCTACGCATCATCATAGAACAGAGTATAGAATGCCAGTCAAATGGATCTTTACCTCAACTTCATCGATTTCCAGAAGGCCTTCGACAGCGTCGACCGACAAGTAATTTGGCAGTTGCTTCAACACTACGGAATACCACAAACTTCTATCAGCCTCATTCAACAGCTATATTCAGACGCCACATGCCAGCCAAGTGATTCATAATGGGAAGCTCAGTGACGCCTTTGAAGTGGATACAGGAGTAGGACAAGGCTGTCTACTATCACCCATGATATTCCTGATTGGGGTCGACTGGACTGGATCATGCAACAAACTGTGAGGAGCGAGAAGAGGGGGATACGCTGGCTGGACGGGGGAAAAAACCCGAGAAGAGGATTTGCATTTCACCCATGACTTGTGTCTAATGTCGCACAAACTTGAAGATCTACAGGCGAAACCCAACAACTTGACAGAAGAGGCAGGGCAGTGAAAACGGGACTTCAAGTGAGTGTGGAGAAGACAGAGGTGATGAAGATACCCAACCAACACCACCAACATCAACAACAAGCTCCAATCACCATCAACGGGAGAAACTTGAAGGAAGTAGTCCCTTCCACTCACCTACCTAGGCAGCGCTGTTTCAACTACAGGCGGCACAGACGAGGACGTGAAGGCCAGCCAGGATCGGAAAGACAGCCAGACAGGTGTTCATTAACCTGAAACCAGTGTGGAGATCTTCTGCACTGCACTGCACTGCACTGCACTCAGCATTAAGTGTGAACAACATCCGGATCTTCAACACCAACGCCAAGTCACTGCTTCTATCTGGTTCACAGACTTGACTCGTTACGAAAGGGATTTCCAACAAACAACTGCAGACATTCATCAACAACTGCCGCCTACGCGGCTCCTTACTGAAGCTCAGATGGCCAGAATAATCAGACTAAGCAACAAGGAACTCTGGCTGGTGACGAACCAACCAACAACCTAGCACTCAACAAATATGCATTGGAAAGAAGTGGAGATGGATTGGATTGGATTGGATTGGATTGGGCATGCACTGAGAAGATCATTCGGGGACATCACGCGCCAGGCCAGACCCTCGAGTGGAACTCAGATGGGAAGCGACGAGTTGGGTGTCGGTGCCGAATGTGACATGGAGGAGATCGTGCGAGGACGAAATGGAAGCTTGTGGACAGTCGTGGAGCCAGGTTCAAAGGATTTCAGAGAACAGAGTGGAATGGAGACATGCTACTGAGGCTCTATGTTCCATTCGGAACGCAAGGGAAATATAATATGATTATGATAGGTGCACACCACCGAAGCGTCCGGTACCAGGAAGAGACGGTTCTCCAGTGCTCTTAGGTTCTCGGTGATTTTCCAGCTGGTGTCAATCTATTACGAATGTCACTTTGAAATCATGAAGTCCCCACAAACCCCCAAAATGAAGCGCACTATTTCTATTAAATTCCTAATGAAGTGGAAGGATATTCTTATTTTTAAAACTGACTGTAGTGGTGTGGTCATAAATCCATGATACATGGACGGTAAGCAGATAAGATGGAAATGGAATCCACTCTTTACCCATATTCTTCGACACTGAGTATGGAAAAAAGAACATGCGATGCAATGAAACGTAAGGTATCTATAAAACAATGAGATCTTCCTTACTTAATAGACGGAAGGAGATGATTCGTCTACAAAATATCTTATGTACTGACATCAACTACTTCACATAAAAAACATGAATGATCCAGAAAATAAGAAAATAAACCTCATTGAAAATGAATATTTCAACAAATTCTGATTCGAACATTGACTTCTTATTGGCATAGGACGTTTATATGTAACCTATCCACTGTGAAGTTTCGTGACAAAGCATAAGAACCTTGAATATCCCTTAAACAATTTAAAATCACTTCAACTATTATGCAATACTTTATACTTAAATTCAAAACACTCCAGGAGTACTATTGTATGTAAACGGTAAGGTTAATAATTAAACAAATAATCTGAACGAATGAGCGGCTACTGGTTAGTCGCTGAACCACAGTTGAACTGGTTACATTATGCTATCGAGATTGAGGGTAGAGTAGAAAAAACCGGGCATGGTTAACCTCATTTGTGGCGCCAAACCATTAGAATTTTTAAAAAAGCAAGTTTTAATCTAATTTCAACGTACTTAGAAAACAAAACCGAACCTGATGGTTCGGTGATACCACTCAAAAGTGACTGCATTAGCTAAGAAAATTGTGTGCTTTGTAATAGAACTGGAAACCAGACATCATCCTATACTTCTCCGATACTTATTTCCCCTTGCTGAAGTTTTCATCTTCTAAAATAGACAAGCAATTCGAAAGTCGCCTACAATTCCATCTCCCACGTCAACACTTCTTACTGCTGAGCAGATTTTATCTAGCAACCAACTAAAATATTGATAAGATTTTGAAGATAATGGTAAGTCAGAAAGTGCTCAAACTTATCTTCAGACTTCGATATGAAGCCTAAACATGTGGCTGCAAAACAAATGCATCACATACTGTAAAGCTGTTCAAACTAGTTAAGTTTGAGTAGCTGAATGGTATATTCAAATACATTACAGAAATTAACAGTCATAACAAAATGTAGCTCATATTGACTCAGCTTCAAGTGACAGAAACGACAACTTTGCATTCATGTTATTTCAATCTAGTTGAGCAAATCTGCTGACCACAGCACAAACTTTATAAATATTGGTGTTGTTCAAGATTGTAAAACATCTTTGACATCTTTTACTGATGGTTCCGTCACCCTATGAGTGTCTACTGTTTACCCGTGATGGTTCTCTCTCGCCCTACTACCTTCTACGTGTATAAACCAAGACCAGTACATGACAGTGTCAGTTCTTTCACAAATGAGTTAGCGATTAGCAACATAGCTATTGAGAAATCCGTAACCTTTTCAGATATTTGCCGTATATTGTTTTATAAAAGGGATTTTTATCCCATTTGCCTTCATCTAAATAAAGGCTAAAATTTGCAAAATATTTAGCAGTTGATTCACTTTATTTCAGATTATTAATACTGGATTGACATAAGCTTGGAAATAGCCAAAAGTTAGACAACTGTTTTATTCAGGTTTCAGCTCTCCCTGAAGTATGTGATAAATAATCTGAAATTGATAGAATCTTAACAACCCCTTCCGAATGGAATAGTAAACTCATGTTCACTAGCGACTGAATGAAATGAAAAGCTTTGGAGTCGTTCGGATAATGTGTGAAGTTCACATACTGCTAACAATATGAGGTCATTTTATAACGCGAATTTACATGAGTTTAAGAACGTTAGCAGTGGAATCTTTGATAGCACGGAAAGCTTTTTATTGTGGTGCTTGACGGCCATGAGCATGATTCTCTACAGGCTTCTCAATGTGCATTGCCGTGGAGTCATATGCTAATAGGACTGGTTTTCGGTGATTCACCAGCTTGTGTTGATACATGATGAATGACTTGCTATCCAACTAATTTTTTCATAAGCCTCCCAGTTGATTTCCTGCATTTAGTCGATTCTGCACTAATGAACATTATCCAGGTTGCAGTTTAGAAATTATCAGTGTTAAACATAAGTGTTTCACCTGTTAAATATTGAATTTCAGCTAAATTGCTGAATTTTTTTTATGCAGTAAGTCAGTTCTTAATGAACAGTGATTTATTCGCTGTACCTTTTCTTATCAGCATGATCAACTTAGAGAAATGAGTTTTTAGCATAATCTCAGATTAGTGTCCTTCTGATGAGTCGGACACGAAGTTTTGAGAGTTCATTTCAGTATGTCAAATTTAATCAATATTCACCTAAATGGTGTATCCCGTTTCGGGTAGAAATCCTCTATAAACCCCCATGAAATGAAGTTATTATTTTTACTGAAAAGAAAGAAATAATGGAAGGACTGACCTTAATGATTAACCCTAAAACTTTTCCCATGATGCAGAAAGGCTTTTCTTTATAAATAGATAGCTAATGATGGAAAAGGTTTTTAATTAATTTCACCTACCATTTTATGTTTCTCCCAAGTAACTATTTTTCTTGTATAATTGCAAAGAAAAAAGTTCAAACCTCTTAGTTTCCCCAAAAAGTATGTTGTTCCTAATTCAGTGACCAGCCCACTATATTTAAAACAATCTTATCATATGTTGTGTAAATTTGAGTTAAAAAACCTCAATGATGTCGATGCTACTAATTAATATAGCGAATTCATTCTAGAGTTAGAAATAAATTCAATGTTCACGTTCTTCGATGAAATACTAACAAGAAGGTTGGATAATTCTGTCTTGAAACCAAATAGCAGAGAACCAACATGAACTGAGCAATTTATAAAATTCCAGAACTGTACTTCTTGCATAAGCAAAAAGCACCCTGTACATTCGTTGTGTTTAAGGATTCGGAAGATCTATACGAAGACACACTATACAGTGAGTTGAAATTTTTCTACAACGTCGTACTAGAAATCAGTTATTCATCTGAAATATAAAACTTTTCACCGTCTCGAAGGAAACTTTTTCTTTGAGTTTGTGATTCAAAGGTAACATTGTAGCTGTTATCCTCAAAACTAGCCCCTTAAAACTGTTGGGAGAAGACATTTTAAGCAACTGGTATAATAATCACCTTCTCCAATACGCAATTAATCCATTAATAAAGGCAGAGTACCGCTTTTGCTCATCTTAGTATAGATTTATCACTTTTCTTCGTATCGAACAAAGTACATTGACGGTTTACAGCGTTGAGTTTCGAAACGTGCTTTTGATTATTATCCATCTTGTCTGTGAAGAGGAGCGAGAAAGAATACCAACATCTCTATCCTTGAACACCTGTTCATCGCCAGGCGTCCGATCCTTTCTAGTAGTTTCTTCAAAGTAATTTACAAAATCTCCTATAAAATTCCAAAGAACTTCGACTGCATCATATAGGCATAGCTGAATCAGTGGCAATTAGAAATTATAAACCTGACCCTTGTCTTCAGAAACAATACGCGCACTCATTAGCCTTATTGCGGCCAGGGTAGTATTTTCATTGTCTTTATAGACAAGCTTTCTTATCCTCTTGAAAATTATGGTAACTACGTAACCATATGAGTCAACCATAAACTTTTCTCAATGATTTAAAACACGACTGTAGTGCGTTAGTAAATGAAGTCGTAAGAAAGTTGCTTTGCAGTTATGTAATCGTTCTACTAGAAAAAATTATTAATTCATACTATAATAATTAAGAAGGTTCAAACAAGTCACCTGGTATGGAAGAATGTTCGGTGTTTACAAATGCCAACCAATTTTGGGGCCTACGTTAACTGACTGATGCAACATATGTCAAATGTATGTAGCAAAGACTAAACTGGGACAAAAAACTGTCGCGCAACGTCACTAACTAGTAAGTCTGAATTCCCGAAGGAAGCGAACTTCATCAAGCTGGTGGAGCAAAGTCTACAAGCACTGAAAACTTGACAGACTGTAAGTCCTGTTCAAACAACCTTCTGACTTTCAGTGACTTGTTTTACTTCTGTCATCATACTCATAAGCTTGGCTTATTTTATTATCTTCCAACTAGTAGCCTCTTTTTCAAGTAGTGTTTTGGTATCTTAGAGAAATGATCAGTATAGTTCTGTGCATCGATGGTTTCATTTCTTTAAATGTGTGGAAAGTGGTTGGCAACAAGGTATATGCCTTAGAATTAACTTATTTGAATCTCCTCTGTGAGGCTAATTTGTAGACATTAGAAAATGAGGACTGTTCTTAGGACCCTTACTTGAACTATTTAGCATTCCCTTCAGAATATGAAACAATTAATTAGTCATCTTTTAAAATTTTGACAAAACACTAAAATGACGTGCTACTGATTCTCATGTATGAAAGAAAATTGATAGGAAGCTGTTTTAAAGAAAGGGAAAGTGCCAGCCAGTCTGATGAAACGTTTCTCAGTGCATGCCTTTAGTACAGAAAAGTCCAATTCATTAAAACCCATGGAATGGTGATTACTACGCTTTTACAGCCTTCCAAACGTCCATTATCCTACTAACCCCCTGAGTTCCCTAATGTCAATGTGCGGATCTCCAAATCAAGTTAGATACCATTAAAAATAGCTTTAACGCTAGAAAAGAACCACTTTGTCTCTCGGCTTATATTAAATATATATATATCGTATATTAAGTAGATGCTACGCCTGACTTTGAAACTAATCAGTAAAAGTCATACACTTCCATAATAATATCAAGTGAATAACTTCCAGATTCCGCAGCCATTACATTCAGTTCTGAAACCTTAAACTAATTAGCATTTGTTAAGGAAGAGTTTGAGAATAGGAGAAAATAGTTTTTATCTGAATCAGGTAAACATACTCGAGTAAAGCTGATATACTTTTATGAGTCAAACAACTTTTTATGTTGTTTACAAAAACAAAATGCTTTCTTGTAAAAATGATTAAGGCTGACTAAACGTAAAGCTAGAAAAACAAATAATATTTTATCTCACATGTCAATTTTATTTGTTCAGTTTGTTGATTCTGGAAAAAACAAAGAGACTTTTGTCTGCTGAGACATTTAATATCAATATTAGTCGCCTCACTTAAAGTATTTAATGTACTAGGTAGGCTATATTTTTCATTATGGTCTGAAAACCTTCAGTTGGATAGTTTACAATGTTGTTTTGAACCATTATCGTTGGTATAAAGGCGAAAAGAAAACGACCTATAAGAATAATACAATAAGCGGCTTAATAAGTAATACTGAGGATGATAAATATAGTCGGTCATTTATACACCAATGGAAAATACGTTTCGATCGATTTATCATTTCAATTTCCACATCTTATTCCTTTTATTTGTTGTTTATCGACCGAATCCACTTAGATACACTTCACCTGTAGATTTTTTACAAATACCGAGAACTAGCAAATAATGACTGCGCACACTACAATACAGAAAAGTTTATGCAACATTCAGTGTACAATTTACTAGGACTTTCCCAATCGACTAAATGGTTAGGCATATTTTTTTATAGCTAGACTGTTAGAACCAATAAGTGTAAATCGCTTCACCTGGATTTTATGCTATTCGGTAATCATTAACAAAACCTTACGACAGACTGGGTAAACTGATCCTAACTGAGAGACGTTCGTTCGTTTCTGTGTTTAACAGAATTACCACCCAGCTATCCTAAAAGTACTTCTGACTGGACACTATAGCCCTCATCACTATTTAGCTAACCATAATTATATTTAAACAAATCCTACATGAGGTCACCCATGTTTTGATTCACCGAATGGCGACGCCTGTTATTGTAGGATTGGATGGTATCAGGTCAGAGTTTTGAGGCAAAATCAGATCCATCAAGGTGAATGACATGTTTTGTTAATGGATGACATTGATCATGAAATCTAGATTAAAAGTTTTCTGTCTACTGCCTCCAACCAGGCGGACTG
Source organism: Heterobilharzia americana (assembly GCA_944470555.2). Lineage (NCBI taxonomy): Eukaryota > Metazoa > Platyhelminthes > Trematoda > Strigeidida > Schistosomatidae > Heterobilharzia > Heterobilharzia americana. The sequence continues at coordinate 3,078,903 of OX104134.1, forward strand.
CACATGGTTGGCTAACGTCCTGACTTCATATCAACGTTGTTAACCTGATGGATATACAATGGTCAACACTTAGAGTTAAGCAGCCTGATGCTGGTCACCGTCCAATGACTGATCGGATATCTTTGGTGCAAATTAACTTGTCCAGGTAAATTCTAAAATGTTTAATGAGTCTTTTACAAGTGTCAACTATCCAGAAGCAACTGCTAACTCTTAGTTTTTAGATTTCGTTTTTTTGTACGTTGTTTATTTACTTAATTTACTTCACTCTCTATTTAGTTGGTTTTTTCTGAGTTTTAGGTAATATGAGTAAGACAGTCATTCGAAAATTTTTAGGGACACTTGAAACGCTTTCATGCAACTACGATACGACTATAAGCAACCTGTTAAAGCGTTTTACTATAGTTTGACATCTTAAACTTAAGACTTCTCTCTTTTGGTTTGACTGGAAGATAGGGATTTGTAAATAATAAAGCTGAATGCAACACCATTTCGAGCTAAACAGTATCACCGTATCATAATAAGTATTTCATCTGGATACCGTGTATGAGGTTTGCTTTAACTAACATCGACACTTTAAGCCCTGGTCATGTATGAGAATTCATTCCAAGGGATGAAATTACTGCACATTAGTTCTGACTTCTCTAATTTGTAGTTGAGATTCGTAACCACCTAGCAGAAGTGTTTTGATTCACAGATAAGTGCTCGATACGACCAAGTTGTTAGTAAATAACAAGCCTCAGAACCTCATGTGACTGAACTGTAATCCAGACGCCAGTAAGCAAGAAGGAAGACGAGTATGGAACAATGTGACTGCAATTATTATCACTTTTAACCAGTCATTTACAAGGGTAAAAATTGTTTGTATACACATGACTCCCTGCACTGATCTTGCAGACCAGAGCTTAAGTGTGTAAGTTTTGGCAACTCAACTTAGCACTCCATAGACTTTCGAAATTTCTGAAGCGGAGTGATTAACAATATTAAGTTTCGTGGAGTTTCAGGATAGAGTTTTTGGGAATTATTTGCATTTCCTTACACAGAGACATGAAATACTTAATAGGTTTTGATCAGAAATGTTTTCGTATTCTTGCTGACACGTGATGGAATCAAAGAGCGAACAATGTTGACGTTAATCTCTGAACAGTAAATAAGGAAGGAAAGCCAGTCGATAGGGTTGTGAATGTTCATTGTCTAAGGTGACTAAGATGAGTACCACGCGTTTCAAAGCCTTGTCTATACCAATATACCATGTCACCGGAAGTATGGCTAATTTGGAAGACAGTTAAGAGTGACCAGACCGTATAAATCCTCTCATCACTGATGTGAGATATGTAAGGAATTTTAAGCTAAAAACAATCAAGATAACCTAAACCAGTGACTAGCAACTCTTAGTGATATTTCTCATGAGTCGTCCCAGGAGTTCCGATGCAATCTACATTAACTCAATATTAACTGTTACATCAATCTTTGTCATTTGCCTTATCTTTTCTTGTCTTTCTTTAATGGTTTTATGCAATTTTGCTTGTATTAGTTCTATTTCTTTGTGATGCTTCTCACTGCCTTGCACCTTGAACTGTTGACGTAAGGTGAATTAATTTGAACCGTTACTCATCTTTGTCAGGTTCTTTGTCATTTCGGACTAAGTGTTGTCAACAGCTCTAAATAATTAAATGAATCTTTTAATTTCCCTCCACTTATCAGTACACTGCTATACTCAAACATGCCGAATACAACTTAAGTCGTTCCATTCATCTTAGCCTAATTAACCACTGATATAAAAGATTTCATTTGAGTTTATATTGAGCGTTACGTAAGCTATAATAGCTGAGATAACTCTTAGTTATGCAAATCCTTTAAAAGGATTCTTCTTGCCGAGTGGCTCTAAAGCACCATATAGCTTATTGGGGTACTTGATTCTTTAACAAAAACAATAGGTGAACGTACATTTTAGGAGCATCTACGATCATTTGATGTGCAAGATAGAACTCTAGCGTACAAACAATGTTCATTCATCAGTGGAAGATGGGAAAGAGAAGGAATTTAAAGGATTAGTTTTCGAATATTAAAAGATCTATCTAATTAACGCAACTGTGTGAAGCTCCAGCTTAAAAAGCAATAAAACTACCAAGGCATATTGACCACTACAAAATGGTCAAGGTTGTCAAAATAATATGTTCAGTAATGCAGCCAATATACCTTCACCTTATAAAAAATGAAAAGTCATACTTGTTAAGGATCAACAAAATTTATGCAAGTATACTCGACAGCTAGTTGGGAACATTTTCCGGATTGGCTTGTATTCACCTTTCGAGAATAAAGAAGCTGGATCTTGCGAACTGATTCATTTACTGCATTTTCTGTCTGTTTCATTATCAACTACAAGTACTTCAAAACTCTCAAGAAATTACCCTATGTCATTTTGTCCTGATTTTGTTCATTTTATGCGGTATGTATGTAATCCGTACTTAAAGGGAATAATAATATTCACTTGGTGTGTTTGTAGAAAATTTATTAGAAAGCTGTTTTCACTATGGACCCAAATCACTTAACAAAACAATTTAAAAAGCAGAGTTCCAAGCTGGTACTTTGTCTTAGCTTGGAACTTCTCAGCACTGAACACTCAAAACAGAAAGGGAAATAAGCCCAAGACCAGCAATTCTAGTGATGAGCATGTTAACACATTAGCGCCGATTGAATCGAATACCAGTACAGAAGATTGTTGACGAAACAGAAGACCAGATTGGAACGGATAGTGTGGACGGTTGAATTCCATCTGGTCAATAACTCTCTACAACGCTTGACAGTCTTAATTTAGGTATCACATTATTATGTTCGTGCACTGATCAGATTTCGCTATTTGAGATGGAAAACCAGCTCAGTGCTCCTTGATTTTCAGTGGTTCTCTGACTGACATTTATTTGGCATCTAAACCTCTTTGAAATAGTAGTACATTCAGTTAGACTAATACCAATTTATTTAGAGTTTTATCGGTGTAATTTCAGCCTACATTTGACCTTCTCTTTGGGACGCAAGAAAAACTTATTTTGCTAGATAAGTGATGCAAGTTATTGGATTACATTTCTTACTGACCCACCTAACTATACAAGGTTCTATTTTTTTTAAATGGATCGCAGTCTGTGTTGAGAGTAGGAGGAAGCAAACAATAATACCATATATTCGCCCTGTAGAGTACATTAGTTAGCAGAATCACAGTTTGCTCCATTCTTTTTACATTTACAGTAGATTACAGATAAAGACTATCGTTATCTCTGGCTGCATGGTTCCTTGTACAGCATTACTTATAGGACTAGAATACTTTCAGCCTACGTTAACAGTGCCCTTATATGCATCTCTTGATGATATGACTGATCCACATAATTGCACTTTTGCCGGAGCGAATGCAATAATCTTATTTTTAAAAAGGTTTACAAAGATATTTAGTAGACAGGTTTTTCATTTACATTACATTTTCCTGAGGTGAAATTAACAGTAAATCCCGGAATGATCAAATCCACACTGAACAATGAAACTTTCTCTCGTAAAGAAGGAACCATTAACATAATTAGAATAATCACTGAATTCTGTAATACTTTAACGTTTTATCATCTCATTCTAATTCAATGAGAAACAAGGAGAAATGGAAATGATGCTTGTTTGTGTGTTTATCTGTATACACATATGATCATACAAAATCTCTGTCCAACATCTTATTCATGTATATTTTAAATATTCCTTTATTTCTTAACGCCTATTTGCATGAAAAATAAATTTTTCCTTACAGCAGGGGAAACTAATAACAGGAAAGTATACTTCTTTTTACCAGTCAGTTAAAAGAACACAGAGATAAACCAGAAAAAACAAAAACAAGGAAAGATGAGTTTTGGGAGTGATCGTTTTAAAGCAAAGACTAATACTTTTGTAGGACATTATTTGAGATCGGAAAAAAATTAGTCAATATAGATGAGCTTTTTTGATATATAATGTCACATCCTAAGCCTATACGTAAGTGGTGGCAGGAAATACTGGTGTACTGGTGTTACTATACATTTTTAGGATAAATTAATTTGGTAAACCGAAATCGCTAAAGACGTCATTGACAGAACATTGAACTAAAGGGTAACAATCATTTCTAGCAGTTTTCCAGATTGCACACAAAACTCCTGTTTGTTGTTGTATGTACAATACCACAAAGCTGCCTAGTACACTTCAAATCAAACATCATTCACTTCACGACACAAAACCACTTTCTTATACTATTTTCGGAAAGTATTCAACCTACATCTAGACTAACTGACTTCGGGTTAACCGTTTATCACTTCTTAATAAATGTTTTCGAATAGCTACTCCAGTTGAAGTAAGGTATGTATGAACCTTAGTGGTTGGTAGACGGAGAATGACTAGGTCAATAGGTCTTAGCCCAATCAGAAAGATTTAAATTCCTTAGGAAATAAGTTTCAGATCATTTTTAAAGTATCATGTTGTTTTAGCAACTAAATAATAAATAAGCACAATAGTAGCAGAAGTGGACGCTCCATAAAAGATGTTTTGTTTTAACACAGTCCCTCACAGATTATCTCTACAAATAATACGCTTACATAGTGTTGACTGTTCATTTAACTGACTGGTGTACAAACATAACTTAGTTAATAGTTGGGTCTTTTCCAGTCTTCAAATGTAGTACAACAAAACTATTGTATCCCAGATGTCGAACAAGATTACATTCGGACTAAAAGCCTGAAGTGCAATCTTCTCTGACTTGTAATAAAGTGGTTCTCAATCCTTGCAGCTTCAAAATATTTTTTGCATCGTGAATCGATATGGTTAGTGGCCGAAAATATACAGAGCAAACCCATCGATTAAAATTAATAACTGTATCAACTGACTTATTTCCATTGGTCTGACCAGAAAATACATCACCAATACATCAAAACAACAAAAAGTTGAAAACGCACAGGATCTCCATGCTGAATGACCTAAACAGGTAAGTATTAGAGAAAAACAGTTGATAACAGCCAAATCTTCGTTCTCTTAAGACTGCTCAAATATTTTACCAGACCCACCTATACGCAACAAGTTGGTGAATGCCAACCAAGCCTTTGTCGTTTAAATTTCAGTCGGTAAACAGTTGCATGCAATAACCAGTGTTATGGATGTCCGAACTGACTTAAGAGTTGATAGCTTTAAAAAATCTGGGCATTGTGGAGGTAACAGTTTTGGTATTTTTACTTTGCAGTGAATATCAAAATAAAATAAGGTTGTTTTGACTGGTATGTCGCTATTTAGCACCAATAGTTTTATAGAGTAAACCGGAACTTATAATATCCAAGCTTACATTTCATAACTTGAGTTTTTATAGATGGATGATTCTGAGTTGTTAAATTGTTGGCAAAACAACTTTGTTTTGCCTTACATTCATTTGGAAATACAAATGCCAAAATAATGAAAACACAAGTTATGATTCAACTGAATTCTGGTGTAGTAGCTAGAAGCTTCATACAAAAAAACTCTAGGATTTCCTGTTAGTCAGAGAGAAAAAAACAATGCAATAGCGAATTATACAAAATGAACTCTTGTCACTTCTGCGTCGAGACTTTTTCAGTCTGATTGCACATTTTTAATCGAACTTCTTACTGAAAAACAAAAATCCATTTTCTTTATTCGAACACATTAAGTATTATACTAGCTGATAGATTTGAGACAGAGCAATCAGTATGAGTGAATACAGATTTTATCATACATCCACGAAGTTCTATTCACTGTTCAAAATATTTTTTGTTCACTTCAAATTACGTCTAAGGTGTATCAGAATCCACCAATTATCTGTTTGGGAGCACTTCTGAGTAGGAGCCCAAAACAACACCACGGGGTCTAAACAAATGGGAAGGTTCAGCTAAGGAAGATCACAAAAACAGTATTATCAACTAAACTAACTGTAAACATATTTAATATCATAAAGAAACCTAGTCTAACTGTTGACTCAAAAAGATGGCAAATCTCAACCACCAGAGAACAACAAAATTCATCATCTACTGAAGTGAGGATAGAAAATAAAGAATATGGTTTCGATTGAAAAAATAAAATAATTTCGTCAAATGGACTGGCTTAAGTCATTTAATAAAGTTACATAAAGTATGCTGGGAAAAAGAAATAGTAGGTCAAGGTGTTATACCAAGTTTCGTGTGATTTTCTGCCAGTTCGGTATCCAAACCATGAACTACTGGAAAAAATATTTTTGTTAACTGTCGTATACTATTTCCTTCATTTCAGTCTGTTTATTCGAATTGGCACACAGCGAAAAAGCATTATTTACCGGATTACTTTTCGGACACAATTTATTGTCCACAGTCATATCAAGATAATCCTATAACTTGGAAACATGATTTATAAAGCTCTAATTCTCTCTCCCTCTTTCTGACAAACGTAATAGAATTTCATACATATCTGGGACAGATGCAGAATCTTTCCTATTGCATGCATTAGGTGTTGGCTCGATAAACAATGATCTGGTTATCAATCTCTCCCTCCACTCAACTAAGGTAGTTTGTAATACTTTCCCTCTGTCCCTCCGTACTGCGTGATTTTGTGCAATTACATACATACCTATAGCCCAGGTTTTCTATAAATTTCTTATTCTGTTAGGATCTACTAATGTTGATTTGGCTAACTTTCTGTGCTTTGTTATTCTAACTGACCCTGGTTGACTACTTTGACTAATTCATTTTTTGACCTCACAATCATTGCAAGGGATTCAGTAAACTAAATCACGTTACCTTATGAGATAAAAAGGATCCTTCTCACCTATATAGCTTGTTTATAAGTAAGTTTAAAGGTTTAAATGCCACTTCAATCCCACTCTTATTGAGAATTCTTCGTCACATTTCCTAGATGCCCTCTTTGTATGGTAACACAGTGGAAGTTTTGAAGTTTCCCTCCATCCTGTCACCATTATGACTACCACAATTATTACTGCTGGTAGAATCACAATAAACACCTATGTTAGTACTATCGTTCACATTTTTCTTTCAACTTCTTATGAATCTGTTGATAAAATTAGGTGATTATTTGGTATTAATTCGAGAAGCAGTAACCCAGTAAGTAATGCTTTTTTACTGTGATACATTTAATAAAAGATTAAAATGGAATTACAGTCTGCCAAAGTCTCTAAATTTTACTCCCATATCTTATTTCTATTTGTTTTAATAACTTTTATCAATCAAACGTTGTTGACTTAAGGGTTCCTTGAAGAAATGTCTGTATATTGCATTGAGCTTTATTTTATTACTTTGGTTTGACTATCAGGCGTACCTGATACTTGCATTTAATCCTATCTGGAAGTAACCATCCGGAGATACCTGAATAAATAGAAGACGAATGTCAGTAAGTCCTGTCTCACTTACATCCATGCTGTTCCGTGCTCTCCAGTATGACCTCAGGAGTACCTTATGCTTCTGCTTAAACTCACCTTCTTAGTCACAAACTTCGCCAATAAGTATTAAGACAATTCACTGTAAATATAAACTGATTGCTACAATATCTCCCTAGTATAAGAATTCCTCTTTGATTATTCCTCAGAGATTTTCACCTAACGCCTCATTCTACATTTTTGTTTGAATTATTCTGATTCGGTTAGCTGTTTTGTTGACTATTAGTCATCTTCTTGTTCTAAGCAACATATATATATCATATGAAGCGTGAAGAGGCAAAAAGGAAATTCAATTAAATTTCACGGGGGGAGGAAGGGGAAAAGAATAAGGGCAAACATTAAAGAGAACTTTTACGAAGTCAGATCATTTTTATTTTAAAGCAAATTATTTAGTATAATTGTTTTGCTTCTTTTTTTGATTATACATGAATAAAAATGTAGGTCATTTCCTGAATATTTGTGTTTGGATGATTATTATGAAATGTTCAGAAGGATTGTTTTCCAATTTCGCAAAATCAACCCAAGCAACAATAACAAAGTATTCTGTTGATTTCTAGAGTGACAGTTGATCAACATCTTGGAAGATAAATAGCAGACATTTTTGTTGTACAGTTGTGTTGATGCTGGCCATTAAGAAAATAAAAGTTTCCTAACCTCATTATTAGTAATACATACTACTTATATTTGGCAGAATGTTAGACCCGCTTTTCTAATCTACACGTTTAGATTTTAAGCAGATGTACTTATTGCCTTCCAAGAATTTTCTCTGATGGCGTTTTGGAGAAAGCTTTGAACAGTGGTTGGTTTTCGCAGTGTAGACTTGTTTGTTATCCAGTAAAATAGCTATTCCACTTCAGCTATGGAAATTAATATTACCTTCTTCAGTAAAAATGTGAACGTTACTCATAAAGTAGTCACAGAGTACAGGAACTGGTCAACAGAATACAATCAATTTAGTCACCGTATTCTAAGTGTTGGTCACAGTTCGCCAATCAAGTTTACGATGTGGACAATCAGTTCAGTGATATGACAGTGTGGCGCGCTGTGTATATTTTTAGCTGTAGTTCTACAAGAAACCCTTCAAAACCAGAATTTCCTACTCGTCAGGACTCATCAGTAGGCTGATCTATAAATTTGAGGAAACTCATCTCCTCTCAGAGATTTAAGTATCCGCCATCGAGTGCTGAAGTTATGAGTTTTATTAAGCTATTCAAATCTAGACACCTGACAATCGATACCGTGTTCTCCTGAACTATGTCACTTAGCCTAACAACCACATTTCAAACTTGGTCGACAAATTTCGGCCAATAACAGAAGACTAACAGGTAGTAAAGTGGATATCCAGAGACTGGTTCTGATACATAATCTAATCTTATATGGTATCACTTTTAACCTGGGTAGTTTAAGCATAATATCTCTAACTTCAGGAGTGAACGTCCCAGATTTGACTCACCAAAAAAAACTAGTTTCCTCATTGCCGCATATGCAATCTGAAATTTAGATGATTCACGTTCACCAGCCAATCACCCTTTTTCGTCTAACGTTGTTGTCAGTTTATTCATAACTATGTTGCTTATTTGTCATTACTGAAACGTTGGGTGCTTTGTGAGATTGTTTTGGGCACGTGAATATGTTATATGTTTCTGCAAATTGATGCCAGTGTAATATACTTGTGTTAGTTTATGAGTGATCGTGAAGACCGCATTGGATGGAATTCACTTTAAGATGTGCATTTCAGTCTTAATTACTCATGAAACCATCAAAAATAAGATAGGCTAGTGGGATTCCGTTTATTCAAACACAAGGAGAAAAGTAAAACGTTATGAGGAGAAATACGCTGACATTAAATGAGACGGGCTGAATGGCACGAGAACATAAGAAATGTGAAGTTAGTAAAAATGTTACCAATTTTAACAATGGTTAGAAATAAATACATTTGTACCATTGTGGTCCACTTTGAACAATGTTACAAAAAGTCTGCCAGTTGTAAAGATTGACTCCATTTGTTTGACAAATGTCCTGGAAAAATTTGAGTGCTGAGCCTGGTTCAAGCAAACTATATTTAAAACGATCTTGACAACAATTCCTAACATCTCAAGAACCACATAGACGTATCATATACTGCCCCTGGATGACTCAGACCAACAGATACATAGGTCTTTACTTGAGCCAAAACTCAGCACTGGAGTGAAGGGAGTTCAGTGTGTTTAATTAGTTCTATATTGGAAGTGTGTTAAATGTTGTATACCGGTATATTACGAATCATTAATATAAGAATAAAACTTCATCACTGTGGTAAAATGTATTTCCCTTTCAGCTGATTAATCAGGAGTATTACACAATGGAATAGTAGTGTTCACTAGATGACGTTTCGAAAATAATTTATTGTCCATAGTCATATCAGGATAACTACACAACTTTGAGACATCCTTCATATAGCCCTAATTTCCCTACCTCCTTTTTCATATGGGTAGTGGGATTTTCCATATATCTGGAACAGGTGCTGAGTCATTCTTGTTGCATGTAACAGGTGTTGATTCGGTAAACAAAGATCTGGTTATCAATCTGTCTTTCCCTCCATCTCGCTATGTAAGGTTAAAGCATTTTCAACTTGTCCCATCCTACTGTGTGTGACTGCATGGATAGCTATGGTTGAGCCTTTTCCTAAACTCCTTATCTTACTAGGACCTGCCAATTTTGCGCAACTAGGTCTCTGTTCCCAGATAGACTACTTCACCCTGATCGAATACTTTGACCAATGAATTTGACTTCACAATCGTTGCAAGGGATTTGGTTAGCTAAATTATCCTGTCTGATTGAATCAATGGGATCTTTTAACCCATAAAGTTTATTTCCGAGTTCATAGGTCTGAATACCACCCTAATCCCAGCCTTATTGAGAATCCTACCTCATGTCTCTGAGGTGCCTTCTTTGAATGGCTATGCTGTAGAGGTTTTGAATTCTCTCTTCGCAGTATTGCCACTATTATTATTAGTATTAACATCTGTGTTACTAATATTAGTTACATTTTTCTGACGTTTTCTACGCAACTTATCAAATAATTCGGGAAGGTAATTACTGGTGAGTGAGGTGTCCTTAATGTATCTGGTTTCTTGACTTAGATCTTCTGTTTTATTGGTAAGTTTTTTGGCCCTGTTACTTAGACATTGTACTCAGACAACTTTAGCTGACATAGGTTGAGATAATTTGAAATTTTAGTAAGAATTTGAATGTGGAATTTTTCTGTAGACATCAGTATCTAAACTCCTATCTTGTTTTCGTTTTATTCTGGAAGCCAACATCTCTAATTCGCCTTCACCATTTTTCAGTTCATAATTGAATTGGATTGCACTGACTACTGAATTTATAAATATGAAGTAACTATATGTGTGCTCCGATTTCATCACCGTCGACATTTCATCTACATATCGAAAGCATACTTTTGGAGCCAGATTAAATGTTTCCACAGCCATCCTTTCCCAACTGTCCACAAATATGTTAGCCGCGATAGGGGATACTGGTCGTCCCATGGATATTTTGTTCAGAAACCTAGAAATTGTGGAGGTTAGGCATAGGTGTACTCTTAACATTATATCATCTACTGGTATCTAAGTTCAAAGTATTCTGTCAGGGTGAAGTAGTCTATCTGGGAACAAAGACCTATTATTATTTTATTATTAGTCCCTTGGGTTCCTAATGGAACATAGGGCTTCAGTAGCACATCTCCAGTACACTCTGTTCTCTGAAATCTTTTGAACCTGGCTCCACGACAGCCCAGAAGCTCTCATTTCCTCCTCGAACGATCTCCTCCATGTCACCCTCGGACGTCCAACTCGTCGCTTCCCATGGGGATTCCACTCGAGGGCCTGACGCGTGATGTCCCCAGTCGGCCCTCTTAGTGTATGCCCAATCCATCTCCACTTCCTTCCACCGCATATTTGTTGAGCGATAGGTTCTTGGTTGGTTCGTTCCCAGAGTTCCTTGTTGCTTATTCTTTCTGGCAATCCATCTGATCTTCAGTAGCGAGCGTAAGCAGTTGTTGATGAATGTCTGCAGTTGTTTGTTGGAAATCCCTTTCGTAACGCGTCAAGTCTTTGAACCATACAGAAGCACTGACTTCTCGTTGGTGTTGAAAATCTGGATCTTGTTCCTCATGCTGAGTGGAGTGCAGAAGATCTCCACACTGGTTTCAGGCTAATGAACGCCTGTCTTGCTTTTCCGATCATGGCTGGCTTTGACATCCTCGTCTGTGCCTGTGCTGTCTGTAGTTGAAACAGTGGTACCTAGATAGGTGAAGGAGGTTACTTCCTTTAAGTTTCTCCCGTTCATGGTGATTGGAGTTTGTTGTTGTTGTTGGAGTTGTTGGTGCGGTATCTTCATCACTTCTGTCTTCTCTATATTCACCTGAAGTCCCGTCTTCGCTGCCCTGCCTTTTCTGACAACTTGTTAGTTTTCGCCTGTAGATCTTCAAGTTTGTGTGACATCAGACACAAGTCATCAGCGAAATCCAGATCTTTTGGGTTCTTTTCCCCGGTCCAGCCAGCGTATCCTCCTCTTCTCGCTCCCCACTGTTTGCTGCATGATCCAGTAGACCACAATCAGGAATATCATGGGGGATAGTAGGCAGCCTTGTTTCACTCCTGTCTTCACTTCGAAAGCATCACTAAGCTTCCCATTGTGAATTACTTGGCATGAGACGTCTTCATATAGCTGTTGAATGAGGCTGATAAAGGTTTGCGGTACTCCGTAGTAATGAAGCAGTTTCCAAATTACATCTCAGTCGACGCTGTCAAAGGCCTTCTCAAAGTCGATAAAGTTGAGGTGTAGAGTTGACTGCCATTCTATACTCTGTTCTATGATGATGCGAAGCGTTGCAATTTGGTCCGCATATGATTTGTACTTCCTGAAGCCTGTCTGTTCCGGTCGTAGTTTGGAATCCAGTGCATCCTATAGCCTCTCCAGGATGATGCGGCTTAAGATTTTGCTTGGGGTGGACAGGAGAGTGATTCCTTGCCAGTTCTTGCAAACACTAAGGTCTCCCTTCTTCGATGGTTTGATTAGGTAGCACTTCTTCCGGTCGCCAGGTACCTTCTCTTCCTTCCACACCTTCTGCAATAGTGGTGTGAGCATGTCAGCTGTTGTCTCTGCGTCTATTTTCAGTGCTTCTGATGGGATCCCATCTGGTCCTGCTGCTTTCCCACATTTCAGTAGCTTTATGGCGTTCAGGACTTCCATTTTTGTTGGAGGATTTATGTTCACTTGTAGTTCAGCGGCTGGGCTGCAGGTGGTATTTCTGGACGAAGTGCAGGTGGTGGTCGATTCAAGAGCTTCTTGAAGTGGTCGGCCCATCGTTTCCTCTGTTTCTCTTCTTTTGTAATTAAATTTCCTTCATCATCTTTTATTGGTTTCGTCTGTGCTGTGTTGATCTCTTCCCAGATAGCAACCTGGTTATTTGATACAATGTTGTCAGGTCTCTATCTCTCCTACCTGCAGCCTGTTCTGCTTCACTTGCCAGTGTTTCGTTGAAGTGTCTTTTGTCTTTCCGTGCACTCTTCTTCACTTCTTTGTCCAGTGTGGTGTTTTATACATTGTACTCAGTTCCTCTTGTCGTTAAGCATCCTTGCACTGGTTTATCTTCTGTTTCACCATCCTCCTCTCCCTTCTCTATCCGCTTCCATGTGTCCATTGAGATCTATTCCTTGTCTTCTTTCTTCTTCCTTCCTAATACGGTTGTGCAGGTTTCTTTCCATATCTCTTTCACAGACTTCCAGTGTTCTTCCACACAGGTTTCTTCAGGCATGTTCCTCGATATCTCCCATTTTGCCTTGATGGCTGGCTGCCGTGAAGATTTCCTTTGTAGTTTCTTGCTTCAGTTTCCGAGTGTTGTACTTGAACTGTGGTCTATCACCAGCTTCCTTGAAGGCTTTTAACTTGATTTGGAAGGTTCCTTGCACTAGACAGTGAGTGGTTTGAACCTACATCTGCTCCTCTTCTTGACCTTGTGTCAAGTAGGCTGACTGCGTCTCCATTTTCTCGAGATTGAGATAAAGTTGATTTGATTTTTAGTGTGTCCATCTGGTGAAATCCATGTCGCTTTGTGGATATCTTTGTGCCTGAACACACTGCCTCCAATCACCAAATGGTTGAATGCACAGAATTCTGTAAACAGTTCTCCATTCTCGTTCATTTCACCTAGCGCCTCTCGACCCATAGTTAGTTCTCTTCCTGTGTTGTCCCCTACCAGTTTGGCATTCATGTCGCCTCACCCATTAGAATTTTGATATCGCCAACTGAGGTGGGGTCTTGTCCAGTGTTGATTGAAGTTGTCTGTAGAATTCCTCCTTTTTCTCTTGCTCTGCATTATTTGTAGGTGCATAGCATTGTATGACTGTGACCTTCCTTCCTTTTGAGTTGAACCTTGCTGTTATGATCCTGATGCTGGAAGAGATTGGTTCCCACTGCATGAGAGCCTTCGATGCTCTTGAGGACATCATGATAGCCACTCCCTCAGTGTGCTCGTGGTTGGCGTCTGGGTGACCGGAGTAGATTATTGATTCTCCAGTTGACAGTTTGGAGAGTCCACTCCCATTCCATCTGCTTTGGCAAATTCCAAGCACTTCATTGTGATACCTCTTCATCTCGTCTGCAATCTGGGCTGCCTTGCTATGTTCAAATATGTTGCGGACATTCCATGTCCCCACGTTTACTTTCGCTTTCATCGAGAGAAGTCACATCGGCCAGGCCAATTGGCTTCCCGAAGGCTTTCACCAACTGGCGTCATTTCGCCTCTCCGGTTCCAGCGGGGAATTAGTTTGTTTTCATTTTTTATATTTTGTTTGTGCTTTGAAGTTTGTTTAGTGGTTAGATTTGTTTTCCGGTGTAGGGTTGCTAGCCCTATGCCCAACCTTCCCTCTTTACCCGGGCTTAGGACGGGCTAGTAACTAGTTAACTAGTTGCGCAAAATTGGCAGGTCCTAGTAAGATAAGGAATTTAGGAAAAGGCTCAACCATAGCTATCCATGCAGTCACACACAGTAGGATGGGACAAGTTGAAAATGCTTTAACCTTACATAGCGAGATGGAGGGAAAGACAGATTGATAACCAGATCTTTGTTTACCGAATCAACACCTGTTACATACAACAAGAATGACTCAGCACCTGTTCCAGATATATGGAAAATCCCACTACCCATATGAAAAAGGAGGTAGGGAAATTAGGGCTATATGAAGGATGTCTCAAAGTTGTGTAGTTATCCTGATATGACTATGGACAATAAATTATTTTCGAAACGTCATCTAGTGAACACTACTATTCCATTGTGTGATACTTCTGATAAACCAACTAAAGTGGAATTTATCACATCGTCAAACTATTTTTTGTAATTACAGTCTTAAAAGTATTGTTTTAATCCAGTGGCAATACAAAACGATAGTGAAGTATAATAGGCGTCATTATTAGTAAACAAGTGAAATCATATTGCACCGCTGATTTCGGTGTTCTGTATGTAGTTGGAGAATCGATGTCATCTATACTGGGAATTCTTCTCCTTTGAGGAGTACAGAGTAAATAGTTTTTATCTGGAGTGACACTATTTCATCTCGTGCACCAAAATCTTCCATATATACACTTTACTTTGATGAACTGATTAAACTTTTGCACAATAAGTTCGGATCAGTCTATCTGAAAATAATTTAGACAAGTTTTAGGAATATCACTAGAGAAAATCTCCAGCCATGTCGAAGGAGAAAATTCATGATGTGTTAAATCATAATGAATACATAGTAGAAAAACAAAAGTGATTGGTAATCATTCAAATAATCAGCGGAGTAGTCATGACAAAGACACTACGTAGGAGATACAATGACAGTGTTAATGATAAAGTTCAGAGTGAAATGAAAGTTATACTGGAAGTAAAGTATCAGGACTATATAGAGCTTGTGCTGGTTGTAGATAAGTTTTGTGAGAAAAAACGAAATTCATGCATGTATGGATTATCTGGTGATGATAAAATTTCCGTTATATAGAGCTCAATGCGTAAGGCACAAACTATGAAGTACAGTGTTCGAAAACGTAATCAGTAGAACAGAGAAATACATATGAAAAAAGAACAATACTTCCAAACTTCCTCTTTCCAACACCCAAAAACAGTCCCATCTTCAATTATTACGATAAATTACTTTGCTAGGTAATCCATAGATGCACAAAGTACTTTAGTGCTTATTTGGTTGAGTGAGAATCTGTACGTAGCCAATCACCATTTACGTTTCAGCTGTGTTGAGTCTTACATCTGTATATTCAGTCCTTGTTTTAGTCATATATACCTAGATAAATTCACTATACTTTTTCGAAATTCCTATGGTTTTTACTGAATGGTTCCAAATTATAAAATTTGCGGTTTTACTTTCCTGCATCGTCAGTATCACCAGTTTAGATGTGTTACTGACCACAGTAATGTTTGCTCACACTGTGTATTTGGTAAGACTAATCATGTGCTACACCAAACAGCACTATAAAGTTCTTACATACTCATAAAATTTCAGTGGAACTCTTTAGCTAAGTGCCCTCCCTACACAGATGACAATTTACATAAAATAGAAAAGTCTATTGACGAAAATCATGAAGACCACAGAAACAAAGTTAACCATCTTGGTCCCTGAAAAACAGGGTTATTTCAAACTGATACTCGAACTATCGCTTAAACAAAGCAGTAAATAAGAACTTGAATGCAACAAATTTATGACCATTAAATATTATTACAAATAGTAGAAGAATCCTTGCAATACCAAGCTTTGAAAGTCAAGTAGGTTGCGTTTGTAGAAACGAATACATTGGTAGTAAAGAAGGATATCCTTTGACTCATGTTGTAGAACGTTGCCCCTAGCGAATAATGAGTTCTCACAGTGATATACCGAGAAGTTTGACGAAGCGCCTATTCGTAGATTACGATCAAGACGTTTGTAAACCTTTTAGAGTTACCAATAAGCAGACGAACAGAAGAATATGTTGATATGCGGAGTCTTGGCGCTGAAACTTTCATTATCTTTCCAATTGGCATTATTAGCAGCTGTTATGATTTCTGCATAACTGATTTCCGATTCTGTCCTAATAAAGTTGCTTGTGATTAACAGTTTCATTCGATCACTGGGTCAATTTCTTTGAAGATTTTCCTGGTAGCTGTTCCTTTGCCTGACATTTAATCTTACAGTTGCTTTTTTTGTTGTTGGCTCATAAACTGGGTTTGTGATCACCCACCTGTTTATCGCTGACTGACCTGAATGCCGAGCTTTCAGGAATATGGTATTCTTTATTTTCTTTATCTACAGTCTCTACTACCTCAAAATTCAAATCACATTCACAATTCTCCACATACGTTGATATAAGGGGTTAAATATCATGACGCCTAACCGCCAACTAAAGTTCACTTAAACCGAGAAGAAGAGTGCGACCACTGTTTTGAGCATAGAGTTTGGCTTTGTAAATAGTATTTGGTCCATCACCTTTAGCTTTTGTGTCCTTCCGTCTGTATGATATAACCTGGAGACAACTTTTTATTTTGCCAGCCACACCGATTCCAAAAAGAGTTATTAGTCTTGTTGTGATCCGTGATCCGTTTTTATGTATAATAATAATAATAATTCACTTTATTCCAAACAATTTGTGGTACAATTTGGAATTCTTAGCGTAATATACATTGCAATAACAACGAAATATAAGTATACACATACTACCCTGCAGCCTTTTGAATTGTTTTATTATAAAAATTTAAGTTATGTGAAGAATATTGAAAACGAGAAAATTTTGCAGTGTAAGTTAAATTATTGAAATGAGATTTTTAACTGTCGCAAAGTTGATGTGTGATTTCTGTTCTAACACTTTTTTCCTCATAAAATATGCTTGTAAGGTAAGGTACAGGACAATACTTTCATTGAGTTACCTTTATGACTTAGTTATTATTGATGGAGTGAACAGAAATCTGTCACAGATTATTGTCTCCTTCAAATTATTTTCTCCACATCCCAGTGAAGTGGTTATATGCCAGTGTTTTCGTCTTTTTGAATAACGTCTACATCATTTTTATACTTTAGATTGTTGCTACGGTAAGTAAAGATTTTATCATTTTGTTGACAGCCAATATACTTGAGTCTCATTGCTTCCTGTTTGAATCCTACAGATGAAAGCATCTGGAAATGACAGTCTATATTTTGAATTCGATGTCATCGAAAACGTTATTGATCAAGTTATGAGCGCTTTAATTCATCCTTTTTAATCATAACGAAATTGTCGTCCACACAGCAGATCCAAATTTTCGGTTTTATCACTAGTGAAACAGTAGCTTTAATTTTGTGCATTAGTAATCCTGCAATTCCATCAGATTCAACCACAGTTAATTCCAGATTTCGTATATTTTATCGTTGGAGTGGAAGTATGCTGATGGGTAAAATCAGTGAATTCCACTAGACTTGAATACTAAAGTTTTATGTTTTCTGAAATTCTTGCATTACCAGCGATAGGAAGAAGCATAGTACAATAAAGTAGCATCAAAGGACGCCATCGATTCATCAGTATCTATACAAACTCCAGGGATCCTTCCAAGCGATTCTGTTGGAGATTTGATGGAGTGCTTGTATAATCCCATAAGGCATTCCAGTTTCTTCTAAATCTCTCTGGATAGATTATAGGTCAATGTTCTGGGAAGTGAAATTATTCATGGTCAGTGAATACTTGGTATGCATAGTTTTCTTCTACCGTAAATCCAAGATAGAATGGGTCAGTTTATTTCCATTCACCACTGCATAAGCCAGATATTTGTGTACAGAAAGAGATGATAGTCATTCTTAGCCAGTTGTATAAGCCTATAATTAATACCGTCATGCTTCACTTTCTTCTCGATTATTTTTTTCTTTTGAAACAATTAGTCCCTTTGATGAATTCGAATAAAGTAACAAGAAACGGAGGTTATATGAGAAATCCAATACATCTGAGCAGTATATTTCAAACAGTTTTTCCTTTTTCTTCTAGTTAAAATGGAATGATACTCTTCGAACTATTTTCGGTCATATTTCCGCAATTGGCCACTAGATTCTTGAGTTTTGCATGAATCCACCATCTTTATGTTATCCTCTCCAACCAAAACTTTATTAAAGTCTGGATTCCTTTTTTGTAATCGTCTCATCCATTACTTCAAATGGAGAAAATGTTTCAAATCTTACCAACCTCTAACAGTTGTGTCATTTTCACACCCGAAAAATAAATTTTTGAAGTATATAGTGGTTTTTTATCACCTTATTTGTATGTGTATATGTTAACTTTCACCTACATTAATAAGTACGTTAATCATTTAGCTGAATAAATTAGATTTTTCTTTTCTCGTGTCTTCTGCTTGCTTTAATTTCATCACGGGAAACAATATAATCGGCCAAAACAGTGAACAAAACAAACCAGTTGACATAACCTTTTGTTCAACTCTAGCATTTACAGATATGCGATTCCTAAGAATGTATAGTTCGCCAAAGATTCATCCAGCCAGAATACTGCCACTCTCCATCTTGATGACAATCCTATCTCCATACCAAAAGGTCTCCTGATGGCTTCATTAGCAGACTGAGCTTATCAGGGTAGAAGTTATCACACGCAACTTGAAGATAAACTTTCAGTTAGAAAATATAATTGGTAAACGTGAGTGAAAAGGATATATGATTTTCCCTGCTGTGGAGTCTTGGTTTCAAAATATTTCATTTAAAAAAGATATTTCATGTCTCCCTTTAGAAGACTTTGAGGCTATTCATTGTCTTTATATAAAATTAGTGTGACGTTTCAGTTTAGTCGAGCACATTACCGGTTAGTGGCAAGTTTGGCTGTAGAAACTGCTTCCAAACCTCATCTTATTCATCGATTTCAACTACATGCATAAAGCACAGTCAAAGGGAACAAAACGTTAAGCGAATATGCATACGAAACATTTTGATGCAGTTTCTATAGCCCGTGACGGTAACGTTCACATCAAAAAATTGCTTAGAAATTTAATTAGATTTGCTGTAGAGTGAAAATCACGGTGAATATGGGCTGCAGATTAACAAAGATTTGACAGGTTTTAATGCCATAAGAAATGAGGATCTTCATGCATCTGATTTCCTTGACAAAACTGTTCTTGCTTGGTTTAGAAAATAAAGATGGTTCCATAACTATATGCAGTACATCATAAAGCTACCTGAGCAAACTAGTATTTGATACGTAAAAACTGTAGTCTCACCCCACATAAAATAAGCCTTGCGTGGAAAGCATTAAAACCTGAACATTATAGTACAGTATAAACCTATATTCTATTGTTTGTATAATAGTATTATTTACTGATTAATAATATCTCAAGTGCAATTCATCGCTCATATTCATGTCAAAGCAATTGTGCGACTTCCAAACTTACTCCCCTTAAATAATCCAACAGTCCTTCATTCTTTTATTTTGATGGTGGTAAACATTTTCAGACATCTGCAATATGTGATGAATCATTCCTGTAGCCTACGTTAGGTGTTGATTGGATGAATAAAGACCCTATGATCAATCTCTCCTTCTACCTAGCTGTATTGGATTCTTCGATTGTCACCCTATCCTACTCAATAGTATGCTTATGGGTCAAGTGTGCAGACCGATGGCTGAGTTTTTCTTCATATTACTTATCTTATTAGGGTCTACCATTGTGTTTCCCTAAACGTTTGTGTTCTGTATTCTGAAGGACACCTGTCGGTTGCTTTGATTTACATACTTGACCTCACAATCACTACATAGTATTTGATAGATTTTGTTATTTTTCTTAACAGGCTCTACCGGATCTTTTGGCTTACAAAGTTTCTCTCTGAGTGAGTTTGTTGGTTTAAACGCTACCCTAATCTAAGCATTGTTAAGAATTCTACGTAACATTTCCAACGTACCTTCTGTATCGAAAAAATACTCCAGAGAAATTAAATTCCTTCTTAGATAGGTTGCAGTAAGATAAGTATATGAAGAAAATCTCAGCCATCGGTCTGCACACTTGACCCATAAGCATACTATTGAGTAGGATAGGGTGACAATCGAAGAATCCAATACAGCTAGGTAGAAGGAGAGATTGATCATAGGGTCTTTATTCATCCAATCAACACCTAACGTAGGCTACAGGAATGATTCATCACATATTGCAGATGTCTGAAAATGTTTACCACCATCAAAATAAAAGAATGAAGGACTGTTGGATTATTTAAGGGGAGTAAGTTTGGAAGTCGCACAATTGCTTTGACATGAATATGAGCGATGAATTGCACTTGAGATATTATTAATCAGTAAATAATACTGTATCATTGTGAGCTATGTTATCTAAACAATCTGATATGGATCCCTTTTCTAAACACCACCGAGGTCATGCAGCGGGAAGTTAATAATTTCGAAAATATCAGTGAAGCATTGCTGTGAAATTTGTTGAAATAAAGACTGTGTTAATGTCCAGTTAACGAACACTGACTGAATGTGATCAAACGGGCCACTTCCCACGTGAACTTGGAGGTTATTGGCCAATTATGACAGAATACTGAGTTTTGTCAGTTCTCAACTGAATGAATATCAGACAAGTGAACTGACAAATAAGACGACTGTGGGTATATGTTTACCTTCCCATTATGAAACTATCTGTCACGTACGCCTAGGAGATATGAGCAGGGCAACATAACGACTAAAACGTTAGAAGATAATGAATAAGGAAAGTTAGCAGCTAGTGAATTCTACCACATGAATCTATGGCTGCAAAAACAGAAAGTGCTTACTGAGAATTTTTTTCAAATTTATAGACAAGGAACTAGTTGAAATATTTCTGAAAGTGAGTGAAGTTCTTACACCCCTTTTCATAGAAAGTACTCTGAGATTATACAGCAGCTATCGGTGTCAATACTACCCCCATTCTTAAACCAATTTATCTTTTCCAAATTATCACAATTTCTGAACTAGTGATAAATATGCTTATTCCAATGTCATTTATTTTGCTGTATTATATACCTATTGAATAGGTCACCTAATATGGTGATGAGATGATCAGGTATCAAGCATTAAAGCTTAAAGAAATTCAAACAACCATTTTCCGCTTGAGTTACAATACTTTTTTCCTTTTATTTATTATTTGTTGTGCTTATAAGTCACTTGTAGCCACCGTGAAGGAGTGAAACGGAATGAAATTCTTTCTTCACGTAGATTTTTGGTTCATATAGGTCACAATAAAACGGCAATCAAATAAACCTACTGCATTTATTCGTTGAATGCTTTGCTGTCGTAGTAACAATTTTCATCTTTTACTTCTATCTAACTGATTATACCATGAATTTTCTCACTTTTCTCTTATTTTGCAAGTGAACTTGTGTTCCTGTCACAATAATTTAGAATTATCACCGGGCTATTTTCAGCTGGACTTCGGTATTTTCTGCTTGATTTTTGATGCCAATCATTTTAGATGAGCTGTAGTCAGTGTTTGAAAATTCTATACATCGAATGAAGACTCTTCATTCCATCTCACACTTTCTCTTCATCAAACTACCTTTCAGAAGAAGGATACTGGAATAGTTTGGTGATTCCTCATTACTTTGTCGGTTGGTACGATGAATACATGAATACAGCTTGGTAGTTTGTCATAAAGTATTTAAAACTATATCAAACGACTGCTGTTGGGCAATCTGTTGACTCATGTTATATAAATAACAAAACAAGTAAACTATGAAAAGTGGTTAACAAGGAAGTTTTATACAACATTTTAAAACAAAGCACTTTTTTTCTGACCCTGACATGGATGCCTAATACCCTTTAGCTTTCAGTATGGTCACAATACTGTCTTTTTGTTCAGGTGCCTTAGATATGTTAAGCTTGTCTTCCAAATATATCGAATAGCGATAGTCATGTTACCATACTAAACATCAACCATATAAATGAAGTCCTATCTCAAATCTGATTATCATGAAAATATACACCGATAACTTCATGAGATAAAGTCTAGTAATTTCTTCAGTTAACAACTAGTTTTCAACGGAAGAATACGTAAAGGTGAAAATATCAGGTGAGGAAAAATATGCTAACTGTATACTTCTATGTAGTTCGAAGATACAACGAATTGAAAGGTGGTGATAACAACAACACAAAGTGCTATAATGGAATAGCAGAACAGATAAAATGACGTATGACTGGCTACAAATAGTCTCTTCTTCACACACGCATAGTAAAAATAAAAGCATTACCATTAATAATCTTAGTTGGGCAAATATTTCACAGTCCGACCAGTCATACGAAGCGGTCGACGCTTGAACCAAGAACAAAATATCATTTAAATATATCAATTCACTCTAAGTTTGCACCTCGTACGATATTTATCTGAGTGCTTTCTGATATTTATATCGAACACTTTCTATTTTACGAAACGTGATCTTGAATGGTAGATATAAGTTTACCTGGTATTCTGAAATTCTGACCAACATAAGAAATGTGTGGTTGACAAGTCACAGGAGTAGCACTCGGAGAACCTGAATCACAAACCATAACAGGGAAACTTTTGCTATCCACTAAATGTACCAATAAAAAACCTCGTATGATCTAGTACAGATAAGCTCCTATAACCGAAACCTACAAAGGTGTTTACCCTAATACCATTGTCAAAGTGATAAAATTTCTAAACAGTATGGTCATACTGAAATACTATTATGCTCTCAGCACGTGCGAAAGAAAGTCTTGATTATGTGAACCATAACGATATTCACAAAACGAGAGTACAGGATACCGAATCAAAAGATTTGACAAGGATGTAAATCGGTACATATCATGTCTACACACGAGGTAACATAAGCGAAGTTTCAATCCAGAGTTGGTGCACTCAAAAAGCATGAATAAGTCAAAAACTTAAATTCTGACTTTCAAGATTCAAATGTTTAATCTCATGGTATAGTATCAATAGCATAAAGCGAACAATGTTACTAGGTTTATAACATTTTGGACATTGTTGGTTCCCAGTAATCCTGTCCAATAATTAAACCATAATCACTACACACACCAAGTTTGATTAAAAACGATCCATTGTATTTAAGGTCAACCAGTAAACAAAACACTATCACTCGTGTTTTATTCGGTGGACTAAGCGATATGAATCAAATTCCTCATCAAAATGCTTGATTGATATAGCATGCAATGAAACACCTTTATTTACTGGGTGACCTTTCGGGCACATCTACTGCACATAGTCATCAAATAATATTCAAATACACATTGTTGCAATTTCAGTATTATATTACTATAAGCGCGAAAAATGGATGATGCGCAGATATTTTAATAAGATGAAAAGACCAAAATGTCATCTTTTAGTTGTAGAAAAATCTGTCGATTGCTTTAACTATTTTATATCCTCTGCTGATAAATGTTTGTTGAAATCAAAGCTGCTTTCATTATTAATCTCATGTTCTTCATAATGTGATAATTTGAGGATCCTACAAACTACCTCATGATATGAGACTACTACGGCCTAAGTAACAAAATCTGAAGATAAAAAAATGGAGTCAAGGTTGTTTCTAGCAGTGTTTACACATAAATACTGTTGCAGCAGTGGTACAATTGTAGGACGATTATTTTTCCATATTGAAATCCCTGTATGTGTGCCACTGGACAGAAATAATTATGCAGAAAAGTCAATGACAGCAACAGTAGATTTTCAAAACCTGGTGCAGGAAAGAACAAATTGGAGATATTGAACAAAAGATTTACAGCAGTGTTGAAAGGAATCAGAAGCAGAAGTATGAAAGACTAAAGCCATCTAGACCTGCTCTTGTGGGCTATATGGTTTCCTGAAGCCATACAAAACTCAAATACTTTCACATCTCCTTCCTAATATCTCAGGCTGTTTCTGTCCATCAGTTACTAAGCAGATCTGGCAAATTCTTGAACTAATTCAAAGACAAGTGTGCAGCATTGTGTTTTTGATGCGTTCGAATCCACCGAATGGGTGAACTCTTTCACCGTCTCCACTATGACAATGATAATACCGGGTGTTATTTTCTTTCTCACTAGTGTACTATGTAAGTATACATACACAAACAATATGGATAATAGAATACCTACCGTCAATTTA
Organism: Heterobilharzia americana; assembly: GCA_944470555.2. Lineage (NCBI taxonomy): Eukaryota > Metazoa > Platyhelminthes > Trematoda > Strigeidida > Schistosomatidae > Heterobilharzia > Heterobilharzia americana. The sequence continues at coordinate 3,103,442 of OX104134.1, forward strand.
ACTGAACTTGTTTTAGGGTGTAACTTGAATGTATTACTTGACTTTATTGAAGAGATGTATTGACAAAATGGTAGTATTGCAATGTGATCTCCACATGTTCCATTATTTTTCAATTTCTTTGTGGCTAACACCGACAAAAGTAACCTTAGGATGATGGTCAAATTGCAGATACCATATAACGAATGCGTTGGTGACACTATATGTGACGACACAGACAATAAGCAAGAAATTCAAAAGCTTCTTGCAGACCTTATCCACCAATGGAGTTTACAATAAAAAGAAAAACAACTCAAGTTTCTGAACCATATAGAAGCGCTGACTTGACATTGGTGTTGAAAACCCGGATGTTGTTCACACTTTATGCTGAGTGCAGTGCAGTGCAAAAGATCTCCACACTGGTTTTGGATTAATGAACGCCTCTCTTGCTGTCTTTCCGATCCTGGCTGGCTTTGACATCCTCGTCTGTGCCGCCTGTAGTTGAAACGGCGCTGCATAGATAGGTGAAGGAGGCTACTTCCTTTAGGTCTCTCCCTTTGATGGTGATTGGTGCTTGTTGCTGTTGGTTGGGTATCATCATAACCTCTGTCTTCTCAACGTTCATTTGAAGTCCCGTCTTTGACGCCACGCCTCGCCCCTTCTGTCAACTCTTTGGCTTTTGCCTGTAAACCTCCGAACTTGTGCAACATTAGACATAAATCGTCATCAGCGAAATTCAAATCTTCTGAGGTCTTCCCATCCGTCCGGCCAGCGTATGCCCCTCTTCTTGCTTCTCACGGTTTGTTGCATGATCCAGTCGACCACAATCAGAAAGATCATCGGTGATAGTAGGCGCCCTTGTCTCACTCCTGCCCTCACTTCAAAGGCGTCACTGAGCTTTCCATTATGAATCACTTGGCGTGTAGCATATAGCCGCTGTTGAATGAGGTTGGTAACGGTTTGTGGCACTAAAACCATAGTGTTGAAGCAGCTGCCAAATTACTTGTCGGTCGACGCTGTCGAAGGCCTTCTCAAAATCGATGAAGTTGAGGTAAAGATCCACTTGACTGCCATTCTATGCTCTGTTCTATGATGATGCGTAGCGTAGCGTTGCTATTTGGTCCGCACATGATTTGTACTTCCTGAGTCTAGCCAGCCTGTTCCGGTTGTAATTTTGAGTCCAGCGCTTCTTTTAGTCCCTCCAGAATGATGCCGCACAATATTTTGCTTGGGGCGGACAGAGATGGGAGCATGATTCCGCGCCGGTTCCTGCAAAGATTAGATCTCCCTTCTTCGGGAGTTTGACAAGGTAGCCCTTCTTCCAATCGGCAGGTGCATTCCCTTCCACCCAAACCCTCTGCAACAGTGGTGTGAGCGTATCCACCGTTGTCTCTACGTCTGTTTCAGTACTTCTAAAGGAGTTCCGTCTAGTCCTGTTGCTTTCCCAGGTTTCAGCAGCTTTATGGCGTGCAGGACTTTTGGTTTTGTCGGAGGACATATATATATATATATATATATATATATATATATATATATATATATATCAAAAGCCGTTTTATATCGAAATACAACCCCTCTTTTTCAGGGGAACATCTACTAGGAGATTAAAACTGTTGCAAGCAAGGGAAACGAAGAAAATTGCTAAACAACTTGGAGATATCAATAAAATCCAATTCAAAAGACCTCTACACATTTTGCATCAAATCATTATTCGAATTCAGTACGATTCTTTTGCCAATCGAAATGCATTTTCCATGGCAAGTGACTGAACTATAGCAATTGCCCTCGTACAACATGGAGAAATGTTCACGAAAAAAGTTATAAAATAGCCTTTCTCTGTGCCACACCATTACTGAGCAATGGCTGCTAGATATTTATAGATAAGTCTGTCGAACACCGAACTTGTAAATTTGAAGGTAATGGTCACAGTTTAGTAAGCTGTTGTTATTTTTATCAGTTATTTGTGAAACTCCGATGTTAAATAAAAATTCAAAAGGAAAGTGTGTCATGAAAGAAACGAAACCCGTTAAAGTGGTGACAAATACAAACCAGAAAGATATGCTTTGCCTCTAGTCACTTGTTGAAACCCCTCGGAGGTAAAAGAAATAGGGTGTGGTATTATCTCCTCTTAAAAAATCATTCAGAATTTTTTTATGGACACAACAAAAGATATTTGCCTAGGTAAAACAACAACGGTTAAACGTGTTGCATTACACTGACAAAAGCATGTACACGTGATATTTCTTTCCCTCTATTCTTTTTGGTCTTCTCAGATACTAAAATTTACATAAAGTGGTTCTCAGTTGATGAGTATATAAATACAACGCCTATGGAAGCATGATTCCAAGTTTGCTTGTTCAAATAAAAAAGTGCCAAAAAGAGAAAACTTTTCTGCAGAAAACCAAAAAGGTAGGAGATACACCACATACTTTGAATATTTGGGGAGGACTGGACGCAAGATCGTGTGTCATTTAGTTAGATTTGCACATTTCATTATAACATTTAAAACATTTTCCAGACCTCAAGGTTAGCAAAGTTCAATCTGTTTTCACACCTAAACAACAATATAATGAGGTAATTTCAAATAGCTAGCGATAAATCTTCGAGGCTTAATTTTTGCTGAATAACACAACTATAAGCAATAAACAACTAGTCTGGGAGTTCGAGTACCTGAGTAGACTGAAAAACAACAAACAGTAAGAAAAGGAAACATGCTCCGCTATCTCAAGCTGACACCATGAATGGATCTCAAGTATTTTCTGAAGACCTGGTATGACGTATTCTGGTCAAAAACAAAGGGGACAGTTTCCTAGAAAAAGCTAATCTTTGCGCATAACATTATGCCCAACCATCGCCCTCCAATGTTCCTCCTAAGATTTGTGTTAGAGCTTCTATTAGGTGACTGATAAAGCTGTTGAAATGGTGGTGTAATGGAAAATTGAGCTGAAAACCCCTCTTGATCATTCCATTTGATAGTACTGACATTTATTTGAATATTTTTACCCTTGTTATGGATAGTGTACCTGTGACCCTAACCGACGTGCCATTATTCGGTTATCTGACTGTCTTCTTTGGCTTCGCACTCAGTATTTGCCTTTTCATGATTGAGACCTATCATAAATGTTTCACTCTCCTATTATGTGACGCTGAACTGTTGATGGCATGACGTTGTTTTACTGCGCCCGACATTTTGTTTTGGTTCAGCTTATGGTTGTGCTGCTATTTGGCTGTCTGCTGGAAAAGTTTAATTGTTGAGTTGATTCTGGTAGACAAGGTTTTGATCCCCTTTTGTCGGGAATATTCTTATTGACTCTCAAGTACTTAACAGTTGTATTTGTTTAACTAATTATTACAATGTAGTTCGCACTTGCACCCGAGAACCTGTGGACTGTATAGTTACCCAACGACACTGTTGAGGTATTTTTGTAATTTTGATGTAACTTATTGCTGCTTTGATAGTACCACAGATTTGTTACGAATCTACCACTGGTTTACTATAAACCGTGTTTTGATATTTTGATCCAACATTTGACTGCATGTCACTCGCGGAGGTTCAAGGGCCATACAGTAGAACGCAGGAACTAGTCAGATCCACGTCAGTTGGCACCGCCTAGTTGTTTCCCGCGTTCATGCCAAAATTATTGGATTTTGGCCGTTTCAGGTGGTATTTGGAATGTTTCACGTCACTGAAACTTCTTAGTCACCTATATTTAAAGGAACATGGGACAAGTCCTGCTGTACATTCCTCAAATGGCTTGAAAGCTGGTAATCGCAGTTATTCAATCCACCTTCTCAGGAAGCATCTTATATGTCTTCTATCTTTTGGAAGTCAAGAAGTCAAAATTGATGTATGAGATAAGACATGGGGACGGATGAAACCACCAAATATTTGATGAAAATATTCGCAGCGGTCGTAAATGGCGAAGGGTTACTAATGCCAGATTTGCGTGGTAAAACGTCTTTGTCCAAGTACAAGATTTAAGGTCTTGAAGCACCAAGGAACATAAATTCCTTTTCCACCACAGATGTCTTCGGTTTTAGGCAGTTGAATCAGAATGATTTGTATGCATCATCCAGTTCATGCAATATCTGATATTCCCACCTAAATAAAATCAGTCCGTGGTAACGCGTCCACTGGTGAAATCGAGTTAACTAATCTTGCAAAGTGAATCTGTCATCTTCATCCGAGGATTCCATTCCGTTATATTATTAGCGAAGAGGAGAGCTCCGAAAGACAAATGATGATGCGAATTGGAAAAATGAAGAGCTGTCGTCCTGAACCCTGTAAGGCTGCATTAAAGCTTCTTGTTTTTCGAATACAACAGGATCTATTCAAGCCTAAAATATTATTATTATTTACTCCTGAATATGCAGGCACACGCCATTTTTACAGGTATGAATAAGTTTATGTACAAATTACATTCATCTTCACGGAAGGTAATCTAGATCCCTACCCGTTGTCACTATAAGATATAAGTGCTGCGTGTTCATGTAATGGAACACCCCAACAGAATAAGTGTGCAGAAAATTTACAAGTTGGACAAGTGGAAGTATTGTCTTCGCATTAAAAAAAACTAGGTTTGTATCTAGACACTACAGGTATTACCTGGAGAAAAAGCTAATACTTCCATTGTAACAGTTCGTACTTTTTGCCTGAGATAATGATGAAAAGGTTATGAAGGAATGTGTGCATGAATTGTTTGCCTATTGTACTTCATTGATGGTTCCCGGACCGTATAATTCATGCGCGTTAATACCATTCCACAGCAAAGATTCATAATCTTGATGAATATTATGACTGAAAGCTAAATGTCTTCACTTCTCCAACTCCAGCATCCAGAAGCAATAGACTTGTTTGAATGCGCCAGATGGACTTCCAGAACATCTTGTCCTTCTTTTTCACCGGTCGTGACAGCCTTGCAGTTGGTAAGTGTTGAACTTTGCTGGTCACTTTTATAATGAGTGAATCCTAGATTTCGATAATTAAAAAGTTGTAGTCCGGGAACATTTTTTATTTCTGCTTGTTGTAGTTGGGTATTCTGAACTTGGTAAAGTTGGTTACCCTCCATGAAGGGTAGTTTCAGCCATGGCCTGTTCCTTAAGTAATTAATTCTCGATGGCAGCCAAGCCAACGTTTAGAACTGAATTATTTTCCTATGACGAGAAAAAACAGACAAAGTAGCAGGCAGAGAAAGCAAGAATTCCAAGAAGGAGAGTGTTTTCTATGTTCGTGTTTCCCCCTACTTAACTTCCCTCGCTATGGCTTTCATTGTATGTCCTTTTTCTATAAAGTATTTAAAAATGCAAATTTGATGCTGTCACGCGGTGTAGGATTTCTGTTTTTGATTGCCGTGTTGGGTGGGGCAGAATGCGCAGTTAGTTTGAGGTGGTAACTTTCGGAAGTCTCCTCAGCGCTTCGTATGGAAGGTCAGTGTAGGTGTGGTGGCTGTCTCATTATACATTAAGAGAGCCGAGTATACGAAGTGTCGTGGAGACTGTTGGTGTATTCGATAAGCCGGAAAAATCACCAGATGATAAGAAGTCAGCCAGTAGCCGGCCAAATTCAGAGGTTGATTTGGAGGCCTGCACTTCAGCTGGAAGTCTGTTTCACAACTGAGAAAATTTGATGGCAAAGAAGTTTGCGTGCCACAGGACCCGAAAGATTTCATTTTGACGCTATGGGCGTGGTTGTGCAGATCGTAACAATTGTTGTGTTCCAACTGAAACTCACCACTATCTGTAAAAGTGCGTTTATGTAACACGTTAAAGAAGAGTATCAGGTTAATTTTGAGTCGTCTCATCCAAAGTGTTTCTAGACTTAGTGTTCTGCATGAGTTGTGGTCCCATTTGCATTCGTGTCCTAACAATCTAGCTGTGAAATACCTTCGGACATCCTTTATTTTGTGTTTGTATTTTATGCGGACACCACTAAGTACAAATGGACAGTATTCCAGCAGTGAACGTACGCAAGTTTTATAGAGTAATAACTTGACTTCTTTGAAGTGGAAGTTACGTACTATGTAACCCATCAGGATCCTAGGTCTGCGAGTCTGTGATGCTACCTGTTCAGAAAATGTGAAGGCCCTTGAATATCTTAGTCCGAGGTCACATACACTTTTGGGAACAGGAAGTTTCGTAGACTGAAGATGTAGTTGGATATCCACCGATAGAGCACCAAAACATATCCAGCCACATTCGCCTACACTGGACTGAAGTTCCAAGCAGTAGACCATGCGGATATTATATCGAGCTCCGTTTGTATTAGTGCTTGGGAGTGGGTTAAATTATCACGGGCGAATGTGTATGCAACTTTTAGGTCATCAGCAAACAAGAATGGTTTACCGTATGTAAAGCAGCTGCAGATGTCATTGACGTATAAAGTAAAGAGAAGAGGGCCTAATACACTGCCTTGAACAACACCAGAGGTGATTGGCCTAGGTTTTGAAGTGTGTGAATCTACCTTCACCACTTGAGTGCGATTACTGAGGAAAGACTTAATCCATCCCAATAGTGGATAGTCAATTCCCATAGTCATCAACTTACTTATTAACAGCAAGTGATCGACTCTGTCGAATGCCTTTGAAATGTCTAGATAGAGTACAAGGACTAATTGGTGTCGGTCGCGCATAGTGGTTATGAAGTTAAAGAAGTCAAGATGGCAAGTTATACAGGACCTCGATTTTAGGAACCCATGTTGACTCGATGTGATGATGTTGCCACTAAGCATATGCTGAAGAATGCTTTCTTTAATAACTTTCTCCATAATTCTAGAAACTACAGGCGTAATATTTATTGGTCTGTAGTTACTGGCTAGTGTTTTTGAACCAGATTTATATCTAGGGAGAATAAATGATGTTTTCCACATATCAGGGTATGTGAAAGATTCCAAAGAGAGAGAAAATATTTAATGGAATATCAGGGCCACCAAATTTAAAGAAATGTGATGATATTCCCTCTGTGCCAGCGCTGCTGGAGAGTTTTAGCGTCCCAATGGCTTGGTGAATACTAGAGTATGTGAATTCAACCGTATCTATTGTTGTTAGTTCAGGAGAAGAATAGCTTTTAAAAGTGCAGACCGCGCTAGTGTCACACGAAAAATTGTAGGTTCCAGATAACTAACTGCAAATAAGTCGCTGAATGTTTCACAGATATCCACTGCATTATAATAAACCTTGGTGTCATGGATAAGGAGAGGAATGTTGTGTCTTGTGCAGTTCGATCGCTTCTAAGGAGCGCTGAGGTAGCATACACTCTAGATGAGCTAGCTAGTGCACGACTCTTTTCATTCTTTAAACGCACATCATGGTTATGCGGGATAGAGTTAAGAATACCTAGAATCAACCGAAGTGCATCGACGTCGTGATGTCTGCGGTATCTTGTTGAGAGTTTGCGTAACCTTCTACCAGCACCGGGAGGTATATATGGCTTGTCGTTCAATGGCATTTTATTGAAACCTTTCAGTGGAACGACGGTATCCAGACAGGTTTTAGAGTTGTAGTAAGTCATATCAATGGTTGGTTTGAGGTCTGTAGTGGTGAAGAATGATCCCCAGTCAATACACTTAATTATTGGACATATCTGCTACCAATCCATCCTACCGTGGTCTCTATATACTATTCGGTGTGCAGTGGAAGTACCCATTGAAGTACTAGTTGCAGGAAGTGGCAGCGCGCATGATGCCGTTTTGTGATCACTTCCTGGGAACTTGAGCTTAAATTTGTCAAAATAGGATTTATGTTATGGCAAAATATTAGGTCCAGTACATTGTCACCTTTTGTAGTTGTAACAATTTGCTTCCATCCAAAAATAGACAGTGTATGGAAAAACTCTTCGTGCCTAACCGGACCAGCAAGCGAATCCCACTTAATTTTAGGTAGGTCAAAGTCACCGCATACGATCTTATGATCACATGGGAGAGTGGATGCATGTTCCAGAGCCGTAATCAGTGGAATCTCATGATTGTTAGAGGTACCAGGTGCTCTGTAAACACATCCCACCAATGCTGTGACATTCCTGTAGCGTACTGTGACCCATAGAGAGTCACTCACTTTATCAAGAACCATATTTTCCAACTTGAATACAGTGAGCGTTCAAGAAGTACATCAGGCAAACTCCTCCTTTCTTGTTACTCCGGTCATATCGGAATTGTGTTTACATGTCAATACTTATCTCTTCATCTGGCACATTTGTGTGACACCAAGACTCAGTGATAATTGTTACCGGCAGCTTATATATGAGAGCGATTCCTCTTAATACCGATAGTTTGCTGAGGACGGACCTTGCGTCTATGAGAAGGATGTACAAGTAGGAAGAGTAATGGTGTGTAAAGCTTTCTAGTTCGCTAAACAAGCCAAAAGGTATCTCAGTGTAGCTTGAATGAACATAGTTTGACGTCGTTGCGTTGCAGAACATCCATATACCTTGTTCACCTGCAGGTGTAGAGTTACTAGGATATCTTAGTGGTAAATCGACCGCACAGTGACCTGAAATAGTATCACCTTTATCAGGGGAAACAGAGAAGTGTTTTTATTTGTGTTCAGTGTGCACATTGTATCCGAATAGACAGAGTTCGACCTCATGCAAGCGTCGTCTCTAATATCAGTTACATAGAGGGTAGGTAGTTTTACTATTGTACGTGGTGGGTGTGTAGGGCTGGTGATGCCACTCGCAGGATTCAACAGACCTTTTGCGCTTTTGCATCTGTTGACACTACTTGGGTAGTTGGTGTCTAGGATTTGTGTGTATGATTGAATGTCTTTTCTGTTGCTCCGAGGGAGCTAAGATTAGCGTTTCAGAGTAAGGGGTTTCAACATCCCCATCAGTTGTTCGGCCAAAGCTGCAGCTGATAGGGATGCATTTGATAAAAAATCTTCGTGCTTTTGTGGTCGGTGTAAACTTCTGTTCTGCGTTGTATTCCTTACCCGTGACTACCTTCTGTTAAAATTCGCGTATCTGGCGTCATGTTGGATCGGGGTCTGTTTACTAGTAAACTAGTGCCATGCAGCCGACCAAAGTTTTTCCTCACGAAGCACCCCGCTGACATTCTACTATAGGTGGTTTGATGTTGGCTTTCCTCATCAGTAAACGATATCTTTGGGTTGTTGTGGCGTCTATTTCTGTTCCCGTCACAAGTGAGACTTTGCCCAGTACATAGAACCTTCTTGGTAGAGCTACTGTAAGTGCCTCTGTCAGTTCCACAAGGGATTACAGGATCACTTCGGATCATTTTATACTTTCTGTATCCATTCCTACGTGTTGGGTTCCATGGGAGCGTTGGTGTATCTGTTGCATACCGAGTGGCCGGTGTCCTAGGACCTAGGCTGGTGTGGTTAGTAAACATTAGGCCTCCAGCAGACCTCAGCGAGAGTTCTGTCACGTTTAGTGCTGTGTCAGGTTTCACCTTGGGGCTTGCTATGGATACGTCTAAATCTACAGTTTCAGATGATTGAGCCAAATCATGCATTTCGCAGTCTTCCGTCTCCACGTTGGTTGGTGTGTTTTTCCGTATATTTGACTTGACAGAGTTCGTGGAAGGAGAAGTCCTAGGTTTGGGTGTATTGGGGGAGATACCCACTGCCTTAGTATGTTGCAGCTACGGAGTCTTTTGACTGTCAGGTCTATGAGCACAGTTGTATACCTGCCCCGCCATCACTGTCTTATCAAGAACTATCTTTATTCCTGTGAAGACAGTATTTTCTGCCAAGATAGATTCTGCTTTTGATGAATGCTTCTGCTTCTATCCGTGATTTAAAGTGAAAGCGTATCGGACAGCAGTGGTCCTGCTGGCTTTTTTTAGTTTAAAGCATTTTGCCTGAACATCATACATTTTTGCTGTTCTAAGCAAAATCTCTCCTATCGCCTTCAACTTTGCCGTGTCAGGGACGTTGTAAACTGTTGCACTCAATTTAAGTGCAAGCCTCTTACTTACTTCAGTAGCGATAAAGTTTACCAGGTGATCCACCTTGGTTAGTGTCTCGATGTCAACTTCATTAATGGATTCACCAGGCGTCAAGATGCTCAATGGCAAGAGGTCGCTAGTCTGGACTCTAATTTCACCAGCTGAGGCGACATCTCGAGCGCCCTTAACATACTTTCTTGTGGCGCATTATTCTGTTTATCATCCTTTAGTCTGCGTGTTTCTGCCTTTAGTTCCTCTATAGAGGGCTTCAGGCTTTCGATTTCTGGAAGAAGTGACAATGACACACTTGGTGGCTGAAGCCTGGTTAGTCTCACAAAAGATGTGGAGGTCCCACTAAGCTTTACATCTGCTACAGCACTTGGTGTTGCGGTCTTATTACATGTTGGGCACGCAAAGATGCCTTTGTTATTATTTAAGTTGGCTGTCTTATCGAACGCAGTTCTCCTTCTCTTGAGCATAACTGGAGTGTAAGCTGACCCACTTATTCAGTTGCAAGAGGAATCTGCCTTTGGTGTCACTAACATATGTTAGTGTTGATGGGTATTGTTGATGTACTGTTCCACAGACAGTTGTGTCCGTGCCTTTTTACAAGCATTAGACATACCTAGTTGCATGCCTGATATGTGATTATTCATTTGAGAATCCAATAGCTTAATGATGACGCTAATAACAAAGTTATGATACAGTTACGAAATTACGTTAAAACAGTGTTACTATAAGCTATCCCCAAATCGAATTTGGCTGGCTTCCATTTCCAAGCGACCTTGAGCCAAATAGGTGAAGTGGGTTTCTCATATCGGGTAGTGCTCAGGTAGTTTGCTACATGGAATTCGCGGAAGTGTATGCCGTATACTCCAAATAATGGGATATTTTGTTGTAAGGGATTTATATTATCGACAACCACCTTTTGGACACAAGTGGTTAATCTTTTTGTTTTTTAGGGAGTATATATCAAGAAACGTAACAGTGGCCCTGATCCCGTATATTTCTAACTTTTACTGTGCACAAGTTGGTTTTGTAACATTATTGTGCACTGAGAATCGTCAGTTTTCCTGTAATATGCTTGCTACTGCATTTTCCTTTTTTTACTTAATGATGAATCTGCATTTTTAAGTAGGACATCCCAAGCCTCCGAGAATGCTGCAGTCTCGGTAGACATAACTGGAGCATTCCAGGAAGTGGTTTTGTCGAAGTTATTCTTCAGCTGGGAAGCTGTTGAAGAAGCAGCCAATGAATTTCAGAGAGTATGTAACTGTTGTATTTTACGATGAACGTAGGTTACTTGCACTCACTATGTGCATTCGAAAAGCAAGGGATCCGGAGATCCTCATTTGAAGTACACTGCAGTCGTGTTTAAGTGTACTTTCGGTGTAGAACGTAAACCCCAAGGTATGAGTTTGGTAACAAAAAACCGAAATCCCTCCCGTCTGTGGGAACAGTCTTAGGTCCAAATTTCAAAACTGTCCGTCAATGTTTCGTTTTGCACTAAAGATGGATGAGTATACTGTTAGATCCTACAAAATGGTTTATAACCACCCTTGCACTCAGTCATTTATGGTTTGTGATACCTGGAGCAGACGTCTAACAGGAGAAGAGAAGGAGAATTTGAGGCTATTTTACAGCAGTCATCCTCTACAGATGATGTCATTCTGTATGTTATGGATGAATGGAACAGGGTAGTTGCGGCGAAGAATGTAAGGAACATGAAATTGAAAGTCATTAAAGGTAGTTTTGCAATTATGAATATAATTCTGCTTAGATAGTGGGGCGCAATCGGATGTATTCGAAGTTTTGAGTAAGAGGGGAAGTTTGAAGAAGTTTTTTTCGGAGAAATGTAGTTCTCAGGTGTTATCCAGTGTGCTTTGCCCCGACTGAGCAAATACGACTGTATCACCAATATCCAGAAGTAACACCAACCGGCGAGGGCAAAGTCTCTATATAAAGATAATTAGATAGGTACGGATTGTTTCAGTTGGTGATTACTGATAACTGCTGTCGCGGACGTTCTGTGCTGTTTGCATGGACAAAGAAAGAGCTGAAAAGGGATGTGATGTGGATCCTGGATAGTTTTAGAGAACTTATGCAGGAGACAGGGATGACGCAGACGTTTATTGTGGGCTGCTCACACGCGGAAATCTTCGCCGTCCAGGAGACGCACAGGCAAGCTAACATCGTGTCTTGTGCGTTCCATGTATGCCGGGTGTTGTGTAAAAGAACAAGTCCGAAAAAAATACAGTATTAGCACAAATTACAGACCAAGAATTCGTTAGTGAAAGCATACCTGTGTCGTTTGGTATCATGTGAATGCACTGGGAGGTAAGAAGTTCTACAGGTTCTACAGGTATTACAGAATCATTAGTAGATTAGACCGTAACGTCGCCGAATACGTCAACCGATACTGGCCGCATCGAAAAGGTGTGTGGAGTGCGGCGTTCAGAAACGATGTTCTGACTCCGTGGAACAACGCAACCTTGTTGAAAGTTCCCATAGGCAACTGGAGAGGTACCTCAGGAGATCTGACGCCTTGCATAAAAGTATGCT